>CM054006.1:9763476-9828452 GCA_028641665.1 Chelonus formosanus | reverse complement strand
TATGTCTATTAATTATCCACTTAGTGACTTTTTATCTTGCTTTAGTAGAAAATATTCCGAAAACGATGCAATTGTAGCTGAGTCTTATAAAACCTTTATGAAAAACAATCGTTTGAACTATAATAAAAATACATTTATGGTCGAAGGGCTTAAATTTAATCAAATATGCTTGAGTAAGAATAAAATTTTATTTAAATAGAATTAATAACTTAATAAATCCATATTTATCTATTTTGTTTGGCGATACTTTAAACACCTTATGTCATTTATAATAGAAATGTTTAATGCCGTTTAATCGGAACAATTATTGACTGTGAGCACGTGTATATGGGTCGGCCATCATGCCGCGTCGCTAAGCAACGACGTCAAACATTAGCGTGTGATACACGTGCCGTGTAGCATCAAACATATGGGTGTCTTTTTTCAAAGCCTTTATTAGTTGCAGTGTTATTGCGCTCTCATTTGCACAATATGCCGCTCATGCGCCACGCCTGTAGCTAAAAAAGAAGTTGGCGCATACATATCTGCGCGTAGCGGCCGTAAATACGGTAACACGTTTGTGCACAGCTTTCTTTAGACTCATTTTTCCACTCTGCGAGCGGCAGCAACAGGCCCCCCTGTGCGTAGGCCCTGGTTGGGCAAGATTGAGCACTAGAAACGGCGTTCAGCCAGCGTGAAGCGAACTCAGTCCCACCACGCGCTAGCCCCTCCACTCTTACTCTAGATCGTGGTAATACAGGTGCCGCTTACCCGTCGAAAGCCATACCACAGCGCCAGCCGCTAGATGTCTTGTCAAGGCCCTTTAGCCAAACTACACCTCGTGCTACGTTATACGCGTGCCCCACTAATTAAAAATTTGGTAATTCGAGGAGGCTTACATTATAATCGTCAATTGAAATTCAATAATCATATTTTTAAATACGAATAAAAATTTTTATATTTAGATTCTTTACCTCCACGCAACGCCTACCCCACGTCTTGTGAAACCGCTCTAGCTGACACAAATTCATCCCTACTTTGTGGTGGGGATGGAAGTGGGGTCCGCCAAAGTGGCAGCATTCTACTTTTGGTTTATAAGAATGGAATGGTAGTTGTTGTAAGGTATTTTATATTTTTTTCTTCTCAGGAAAGAAAAAAAAGACTTGGAAGAGTTGTCATGTACTGAAAAGCCTTGCTTCGAGAAAAAATCTTTTCAAAACTCTCCATCTACATATGCTGCACATTCTCTACTAGAACATGCTTGTTTTCATTCAACGGTTGTTCAGAGTTTTAATAACAATAGTGTATCAAATGAAGAATTTGAGAAGAAAATCCTGCAGACTCTTCCAAATTGTACATTTTCAAAACAAGAGTGATTATGTTTCTTATCACATTTGTTTTTTACCACTTTCAAAGAATAATTGATACTCTCGTTATTATTCCAGAAATGGTAGACATAAACCTTTACCTCGATCTTCTTGCACAATTACAAATTCCATTAACAAAACTGCATTTCACACATTGAAATCATGTTGTGCACAGCAAGTGGGAAAACTGAAATGTGATTATATAAGTGTGTGTGAACAAAATTTTCCATCTTTTAATGATTGGAAACGTGAAAGACAATGTCGAATTGCAGGTTCTGTTTGTCATGAACTATATTTCATGTCCAGAGTATTTGGACTTATAACCCACTTATAACAGCAATAAAAAACTTGATTGGAAGAAGAAATGTAATGGAATTTTAAATCCAAAGAGTTTTACTTGAATATATACAGGTTACGGGAGAGAAAAAGAAAGAGAAGCTAGAGAAGTTTTTAAGGACTGTACCAAGTTAAAAGTTATAGAAACTGAGTCGATTATTTGTAACAAAATCCGTGGTTAGCTTATTCTCCAGACGGCATTATTTTTGGAGGTGATAAACCAGTGGCATTGTTGGAAATAAAATGTGCGTACGCGGGGAGAAAACTTAGCATTCAAGAAGCAGTTAATTTTTCATTTGGTAAATGTTTGAATTGTAAGAACAATGAAGTAACTTTAAAAGAAAAGCACAAATATTACGGTCAAATACAGTTAGGAATGGCAATATTAAATGTAAAATATTGTTTTTTTTTCATGTATGCAGCATCAAATGAATCTTTTATGTGTCTAAAAAAAAAGTTCAATCAAAAATTTGCAATGAAAATGATTGAAGTATTACAACATGTTTATTTTAATTTTATGTTGCATGAAATATGTTCAAAACAAGAAGGCATTAAAGAAAATGATGATAGTCATGTTGTTGATAATTGTGATAGTATTGACATTAGTGAGAATGATGTTTGTGATATAGTTAATAATGGTAATGAAAGTGTTTAACTCACGAAAAAATAGTTTTAGTTACTCTCTAATTTTTGAGTCATAATACAAAATTTATTATAAGTGTTAAAAGTTTATATTTTAGAGAAATTAATAACAAAAAAATGTTAAGAAAGAACAGTATTTATTCATTGTTGTCCGATTGTACAAAAAACTTATTATCTTTTTATATGGGAGAACTAAAATTCACTGTTGTACGTATTACAGTAAAAATATCCTCAATAAGTAGTATGAGATTGGCAGGCAACGCCTCACCAAAAATTTTAAATGTTTTCGTTGATTAGACCTTTCGACATGTACAGTACCGAACATAAATGCTGTGTGATTTTCTATAGAAGGGTATAGAGAAATCGCATGTATAACCTATAAAAAATTGAACAGCATTTATGTCGGGTACTGTACACGTGCTCGGACGATTTTCGCCGTTAATATGCTCTCTTCTTTTGACAGTTGTTTTTTATCTTGCAAAAATGGTGGTCGGTAAACTTTCCATTGATGAACTTGACAAATTTCATCAATGGTAAAACCTTTGTCTACCATATAGCATCTCCAGATTCTAGCGATGACATTAATTCAATTCGTTTAAATATTAACTGATTACTAGCTCGATCACCATAAGCTTTACTTACATATAAAATATTTCCAGCACGTGTGACACCAGCCAATAATTTGCAAGTTTGTGATTTTTTATAATTAGAATAAGTAATCAGTTGGCAACATAAATTTGAGGGACATTGAGTAAAAATCTCAGTACAATCAAGTACAACACCAACATTTATGAATTCCTTGAAACATTCAGGTATATTTCTTAATATAACTTCTCTTGATGGCCATGTAATAGCAGGTTCTAAACTTTCGGATAACATTTTTATTACGTCCTAAAAAATTCGTTGACAATGTTTTGGTGTATAATCAAAAAGAACTGATAAAAAAGAATATGACAAGTTCTACTTTAGTTTCATATAAACCATGATCACTTTTTCATAAATATCCATTTTATTATTTTCATCCTCAAACTTATGCCTGAATCTACCATGAACAATATCAACAATAGTATTTAATAATGTGAATGACTCAAGTCTACATGCTGTACTCAATTTCACATCACTGTTTATAAAATTCACAAATTTCGTTGAGGATAACTCACTTGAAACTTGTATCTGAATGTCTCTAGTTATCACCTGTGCATCTATTTGATCGTCTGTTATCTTCTCATCCATTTCCATTAGTGATTCAGATACTTGATCTTCTCCTTTGCAATGATCTTTTATGTCTTTTTTCTGACTGATTTCCGTTAATGTTTCATGTACTGAGTTTTCATATTCCAACTTAAAATTCTTCTGTTCTTTATTCCTTCTGTTCCTTTGCGATAATCGAATTTTACGGTTATTATCTGTACCCGTGTGGAAATATCTTTCTGAAGCAGTCTGAAAACTTTTAAAAAAATTCTGAAGTTTCTCCTATTTATTCTGTAAAATTCTGAAAATATTCTGAAACATTGTTATATTTGGAACATATGTTTTCAGAGAAATTCAAAGTAAATCAGAGTATGAAATTTAGAAATATATGAGATTTCCGGAGTAACTCGGAATAAATAAGAAATAATTAGCGAATTAAGTTTAAGAGGATTTCAAAAAGTTTTACAGTAAATCAGAGTCCAACATAAGACTCAAATATGAATATTCCAGAGTGAATCAGAGTGAATTTTTAACATTTAGTGATTTATAAATATTTTGACTGAATTCAAAACGATAATAAAATTACATAAAATTTTATATGGTTCCAGAATCAGAGAATAATCAGCTAGAATGGTTACAAAATCATTTAGAACCATCTGAAAGAGTGATTGAGTATTGGAACAATACTTACAATTGTCGCAACACTATACGTGCAGGAGGTATCAGTATATATGATTATTATCAAAAATTTCCTTGCTTGGAAGGCGGACTAGGTGTGAACTTGGTGTGTACTTTTTTAATTTTATTTTACATATTTCTTAACTGTATGCTATTCTTCACTTATGCAGTTAAATTTTCTCTTTTAGTTAAAAGCAGATTTTAATCACCTCTACCCGAATAGAGAGCAGTTGTTTTTAAATAGATTTCGAATCATTAGAGACTATTTGATAGAAAGATTGCAAAATTGGGTGAATATTGAAGCTGGTGATGGTGAATTAATCCAGAAATTACCAGGATTATTAGCTCGTGAGTATTCTTTTTAAATATATTTTAATAGAAGTAAATAAAAGAAGTTTTTACTTACATTTTTTTACCTGGGCTATAGATAATAAAGATACCCTGATTATTTATTTTTTGCCTTACTTCATCGATTCACCTATAATTGTAAGACAAAACAACGAAGCTGGAGCACAACCTGCTAGAAGAAGGCTTTCTATTGAAGAACATCGGTGTTCTTTCTTTATTCATGTAGAGGTACTTCAAAAACTGAAATAGTTTTCTTTACAGATTCTAAAAAATTTGTATGTATGTATATTGAAACTATTCAATTGTACTTTAGAACGCAGCTGATGTACAACCAGCTTTGGCCGAGAAAAAAGAAGAACTTCGTAGAGATGGACATACTTTACAACCGCTACCAATATTTGTTGGACCATTGATGTCTATTGAAGCTGCTTATGTTGTCATTAACGACATTATTTATGAAGCGGAGTCATCTCTTAATGCTATCAATATATGCTTTCAAAGTTTTTTTGCACTTGAAGCTGAATATCCTTTACAAAGTTCTCAATTGTGGAGATTTTTACAAATTTGTGGCTTCGACATTCGTTTAGATTCAGATGAGTGCAATCGATCACTCAATATATTGATCAGGGAAGTGCAACACCGATTGAACAACGATAATTAACATAATATACCTGAGAAAAAGTTTTTATTCCGTTTTAAGAGCAACTAAAAATTCTGTAAGTTTTTGGCGTTCCATATTTTTATCATCATTAATTTATAAGTTTTGTTTGTTCGTTTATCCATTTTTATACTATTTTCTTTGAGATATTTGGATGACAAAAAAATTTTTATTCAGTTTTAGTAGTGACTAAAAATTATTCAAGTTTGGGACGTTCCATTTTTTTATAATCACTAACTTATAAGTTTTCTTTGTTTCTTCATTAATTTTTATACAATTATTTTAATAATGTTCGAATGTCCTGAATGTAAAGAAGTTTTCCCATGTAGCACTAACTATGTTATGCACATTAAATATTGTCACCATAACTTGAAAAATTATAATTGTGGAAAACCATCATGTTTACGCAAATATACCTCATTTGAGTCATTTAGAAAACATATGAGATTAAAGCATGGCGAATACATAAGCCCTCATAATATGCCTTCAACTAGTTCAGATACTTCTAATGATATTTATGTATCTGCTTCATTAAATAATTATAATTCTTTGTCACCAATTAATAATCTTACTAATAATGTCGTTTTAAGTGGCAATAATATTATTAAAGATAAAAATGATTTTCCTATTATTTGTAATAATTCAATTTCTGAAAATTTTATATCAAACAGAGATGATATTTTTCATAATGATAGTAATACCCCCACTGCTATTCATAATTCTGTTTCTGGTGGTGCTGTCGCTGATAATGTTGTTGAAATAAATTCTAATAATTCAACCTTCGTTGATAATACTATTGTTGATAACACAAGACTGTCTGACGAGTCTAATTCCGATGATAACCTTGATTACACTTTAGTTTCTAATGATTTTAATCGATTCCAACCTACTTCTATTCCGGATCATATTCAGTTTGCTGCAAAAATTCATAGCTATTTTGATGTTCCTCGTACTCGAGCTCAATCTATTATTAATGATGCCAGTAATTTAATCCAAAATTTTGCAGAAGTTAAAAGAGATGTTTTACAGAGTTTAGAATCTTCTGACAATAAACTTGATATATCCAATAATATAAAAGCATTGATCGATTGTAAAGTACAACAATTTAGCGAAATATCAACAGAGTGGCATTGTAAGCAAACTTTCTCATTGATGAATTCATATGTAGAACCTGAAGAATATTTATTAGGGGAACGTCAAGATTATCGACGCATAAATAATATTAAAGTATTGAAAATGTTAAAGGTGACAGCACAATTAATTCCTATCCGTAAAATTTTTAAAATTTTTTTCGAACAACCTAGAATATTGAAGGAAACATTAGATTATATTGATTTTCTCAAAAATGAAAATGACATTATTACAAATTTTATTTAAAGCGAATTATGGAAAAATATGACTTTAAATAATGAACAAATTATATTTCCACTATTTCTATATTTCGATGACTATGAAAACAATAATCCTTTAGCACAACATAAAGGAATTGCGAAATGTGGCTCCATCATTAGTTTCTAAATTAGAAAATATATTCTTGTTTATTTTATTGAATTCTTTAGATAGAAATACTTTCAAAAATAAAATGATATTTACGAAAGCTCTTGATGAGTTAAAATATTTAGAAAATACGGGTATTAGAGTAAATTATTTAGGTAAAGAAATTCATATTTACTTTAAATTAGCTTTGATCTTAGGTAATAATTTAGGCCTACATTCACTTCTTGGATTTACTGAATGCTTTACTAATTCACTCTATTGTCATTTTTGTCGTATGACAAAATCAGAAGTCCAAAATATTATCAATGAAAGTGAATGCTCTATTCTAACGGTTGAGAATTATAATGATGATATTATTCAAAATGATTCAAAATTAACAGGAATTAATGAAGTTTGTATTTTTCATTCTTTGCCTGATTTCCATGTAACAAAAAACCTCTCAGTTGACGCAATGCATGACGTACTCGAAGGTATTTGTCAATATGATTTAGGCCTTATATTTTTTCAGTTCATTAAAATTGATCGCTTTTTTTCCCTTGAAGAAGCAAATTCTAGAATTAGAGGATTTGACTACGGACATAATAAAAATATTCCTCCAGAGATTTTACGTACTCATCTGATAAAAAAACATATTTCTATGTCTGCTTCTGAGATGCTTTGCTTTGTTCGATATATTTCGTTGATATTTGGATCTTTAATCCCTCATAACAATGAAGTATGGGATCTATATCAACAACTGCGCACTATTGTTGAGATTGTAGTTAACCCAGAAATGCATATTAGTCTGCCTATAACGTTTGCAGTAAAAATAGCTGATTATTTAAAATCTTTAAATACACTCTTCCCTAACAATATAAAACCAAAACATCATTCTCTCATTCATTACCCAAGAGTAATGTCATCATCGGGACCTATATGGAAATTATCATCAATGCGTTTTGAGAGCAAGCATCGTCAAGGAAAAATAACATCACGAGCTGCTGTAAGCCGTGTAAACGTTTGTCGGACGATTGCAATTAAACACCAGTTGTATTTAAGTTATAGATTTTTAAACAATACATTATTCACAAAGCTAAGTTTTAATTCTAATAAAATTTCAAATTTACTTTTTTCTGATTGGCCGGAAGCTCAATTAATATCAACATTATTGCCAGCTGAGATTCAGGCAAAAAAAACCATACAAACAATTGATAAAATTGACTTCGAAGGCACTCTTCTGCATGAAAATGACATTATAGTAGATTCTATTACAGGTGATCTAGAATTTTATATAATTCATAAAATTATTATATTTAATGTAAATATCGTATATTTAGTAACCAAAAAACTCAATGAGGTATATTTAAATGAACATTATCAGTCATACAGAATTGCGAGTATGATTTGGGAGTGGAAAATTCTACGATTAGATGAATTAGATATCATGGTGTTATCAAACATTGTAATAATCAGCAATGGTGATAGTTATATTGTAAGAAAATGGCCATAATTTTTAGGATATTATGTACAGTAAATAGATAAAAATAAAATAACTTATTCATGAACTTAAATTAATTAATTTCTTCTCTTTGAAAGAATCCTTTTCATCAATTCCTCCCAATCCTTTTCCTTTTATAGAAGAAAATTATATTTTTTATTATAGTGAAAAAAAATCATCTAACTTATAAAAATTCAAATAAATTATATCATTTATTTATTACAATTAAGGTGAACAATATGGTTCATAAAAACTCATATTTCAAGTTTTTAGCCTTTTTCAATTTAGAAATAATCTACTGTTGATAAACGTTATTCGTTTAGTATTCAAATTTGACACCAGGGGTAAATTTTACCCTGCATGTTGAGTAATATTTGTTCTAACGAAATTTAAAAATGACCACAGTCCCAGCATTACGCTGCACAGAACAATTTTTACCCTGTTTTTCAGTGTAAATTCTACTCGATTCTTCTCTCCGTGTAGATCCCGGATTGAAAGAGAAAGGAAAAAGGCTAATAATAATATAGAAGCCAGTGGTGCAGCTGATGGCGAATGATATAGAAGCATCGAATGGATCAATGATTTCCGATAAATTTATTAGACAATGTAATCAACATTTTTATTCTTCTTTAAGAATTTTTTTATTATGATAGAATGCAAGGTAATTTTTTGTTGCGAAAAATTAAGTACAAAAAGAATGTTGTATTCTTGATTATTTCAGCTAATAGAATGATTGGAAATCATAAATAAAGTTTTCAGTTATTACAGGTATTAAAACGATGAGAGAATATGTTGCGTAAACTGAACCGCAACCTGTCAGCTCTCGTCCCAGCTCGTGCTCCGTCGAGCTCACCCGATCCGCTGGCCTTATCCTAGCTCCTTTTACAGCGCTCAACGAATCATCGCTCTTCTTCTCCAACCTGGCCAATGATAGTGGGCCTACTATCACGCTAGGTCTACCGACGCCGGCTACAACGTGTTTGCAGCCATTAACGCTCATGTACCGCGCTTATGCACGTGCTCGTTCAACGCTCTGTATAAATTGTTCTAAGCTCTGTTCAAGCTTTAGTTTGTTTAAAACTGTTCTGATAAGCTCGACTATTGTTAATACGTCATTGTTAACGTTCTAAATAGTTTTATTTTTTATAATAAAAACCAGACAAGCTCAACAAGTGTCTAGTTCGTGCGTATAAGTTCCTTCCTGACCACATCCTTCGGCGTAGCTCATTCGCTATCTCTTATCTAGCTCATTTAAACATTAAAAATAATCAGTAGCAATTTATTTGCATTAAAAACAATGGTCCTTCGAGCCGGATTTGGTCTCTTGTGGAATGAAATAGTGCTGGTGATAAACTTGTTCCTTTGTTAGCTCTCGAGTTCGAGCAAAGTAGTGCTCTCTCGCTCGCGCTCATTAACTTGCTAAGCTCTCTCGCTTGCACTCGTGTTAAGTGGATCGTGCAGTGTTCCCGCGTAAACAAACTTACTTTTAGACTGTTACTGAACACAGCTAACTTGTTTACCATTTTTTGTGCTCTTCATTGTGCTAGTGAGTGTACAATGACTCTTTGTGCTAGCTCGAGAACATTCTAAGCTCGTCATTCACAATGACAAACGTATCAATGCTCGAGGCTGATGCCGAGCTTCACTTCTCAGCTCAACTAGCTCTACAAGAAGAGAGAAAGGAATATCTCTTTAAAGCTCTTGATTTCTGTAGATCGGACAGTGTAAGCAAGCTCTCTCTTTCTCAGCTCGAATCCAAGCTCGCTGTCATCGAGAAGACATGGCACTTGTTTGATCAAATGAATAGTGAGCTCGCCACAAAGTTCTCTCAGCTCTACCTCACCTCGTCATATAAGAAGAAGAAAGTTTATCTTGTGACGCTCGAAGTCTATGACGAAGCTCGGTCAGTCTTGACTACTCTAATCAGCTCTCTTCGTCCAGCTCAATCAACAAGCTCGGCCGACGCTCGTCCAACAAGCTCACCTGGCGCTCATTTGTTTGAAAAGATCAAGATCAAGCCCTTCAGTGGGAAGTACCAGGATTGGAAGGAGTTCGAAGACTTGTTCCAGGCCATGGTCGGCAACAACGCTGAGCTCACCGACGTCCATAAAATGACGTTACTCAAAGGTGCAGTTCAGGGTGACGCAGCTCGGCTCTTACAAAATCTGAGGACCACCAATGACAATTACGCCATTGCGTGGAACTTGCTCACTTCTCGATATGAGAATAAAAGGCTCCTGATCTCAACACAGCTCGACAAGCTCTTCGGCGACAGCTCGGTGGTAGAACCATCATCCAAGGGTCTCCACGATTTGCTCAACGGGGTAAGAGAAGCTCTTGATTCGTTAAAAGCTCTTGAGGCCGAAGTCGACAAGTGGGATATGCCACTTATCTACTACTTGGTCAGACGTTTAGATCCTTCCATCAGGCGAGAATGGGAGAGAACGCTCGGCTCGAATACCTCTTATCCATCGCTCAGCTCGCTTCAGGAGTTTCTCACTTCTGAAGCAATGTCTCTTGAGAGTATTGAGCTTACCTCAGAGAAACCAACTAAGCTCAGGTCGCCATCAAAGGCCAGCTCTGCTTAAACAAAAAAATCTACAGCTCGGTCATATGCTGCTACTGCTCAAGCTCAATCATCCGCTCCTGCCGCTCAAGCTCAGTCAGATCCAGCTCAAGCTCAACGTCGTGGTTTTAGTGCAAGACCATCAGCTCAACAAGGCTCCTCCAACAAGCTCAAACCACGAATCACTTCATTGCCGGCTGTCCAGACTACAAAAAGCTCTCTCCATCTGACAGGCTCAAGCTCGCCATGCAGTACCACCTCTGCTGTAACTGTCTTGGCCGACACGACGTTCGGGCTAGCCAGACTGAGAAACGGTGTCGTCATTGTGGTATGAAGCATCATACCACAATCCATCAAGGCGAGGCCACTCAGATCAGCTCAGCTCAAGCTCCTTCAGCTCCCCCAGCTCAAGCAAGCTCTTTCTTGTTCAGCTTCTTTTTCCTTTTCTATGATTTCTGCAGGTTGCATTTCCTTTATACACTGCCGATTTTTTTTTCGCACAATGTCATTGAAGTTACTGTCAGCTATTTCCACGTTTCTTTGCCGTAATAGATATCCTGGAATATTATTTTAATAGTTACAACTGTTCTCATTTTATCTCTTATTAAACTTTTTTCTTTATCTTCTGACCCGTAATAGCTTTCTTTAGATTTTTATGTTTTTCATATAAGTTTGTTGTTGTTCCACATTCAGCTAATTCTTCTGCTGTTAAATATTTTAATAACAACTCCCTGATCAACGAAGAAACTTTACTATTAGCCTTAACAATGCTCATATCAATATCTTCATAGGTCAAAAAAACACCTGTATTAGGATACAGTCCAAACTGTAAAAATAATGGAATATATTAATTTTATAGAACTATGATAATCATTCTATAATCAAATATCATACCTTGTCTTTTTTATTTCTAAAATCAGGGTTTCTTTCCAAAATCTTCGTTATTGATTGTGATACTAATTGAAATATTGATCCAAATTCCGGTGTAACTGCAATGAAGATACATATTATAATATATAAATACATGTTTATTTATAATATATACATTTCTAATTCGGATTGAATAGTTAGATTGATTACCTTGCAGTCTCCAATTTTTGCAAACGCATTTGGCACAATTCGAGCATAATTGATCATTTTCTCCTATTAACTTTCTATCAACTGTACTATTTCTTTCTGGTTTCTCCTTATCATCTTCATGAGAGTCTGAATTCGTTTTTGATGTTTTTGGCGTCTTCACGATTTCAGGTAAATCCACAACTGAAGAACAGACATCATCGATGTTTTTTTTCTTCGATGTCGTTTTTGTTTTTCCTGATGCTTTAATTGATTTTTTTGCGGCCATTATCTCTTTAGAATATGTTTTCTTTATTATTCTTCCAAAATTATCAACTTGAATAGAATTTAAATAATGTTTATTACGTAAAACAGTTAAAATTTAATGACATAAGTATATTGCATAACATCACAAAAGTCGTGGTAATTATGAAATTCAAAGTTATTTGTCAAAAATATGAGTACTTTGATTATTTTTGAACAATCTCTAGCCTATCATGGGTTATTCCCACCAAAAAACCTTAAGAACTCAATGGTCAGTATTGTATAGTAACAAAACTATCTTTCTCTTACAGCAATAAAACTCCATTGTTATCCCTGACTAGACACATCATTTATACAATAAACTCTCGTACTTAGCCTGTAAAAATTTCCCAAGAGCAATAAAACCGAGGACAATAATATTCGATCATACGTATGACAGCTAATACGAATACTAAGTGAATTTAATATTATAATATTATTTAAAATTACGTATATAACTAATAATATTGCATTATTTTCTGATTATTATATGAATTTAATATCGTTAATTTTAAAAACATAATTACTAAATTATTTTTGTAAACGTATTCGAAAAATCATTGATTTAGCATCATTAGTCTTTGTCGAACAAAATTACTTCGTCTTTGCGAATGGTAATATTGTGATCCTAGCGCGTTTTGAAGAAAATTCAAAATTTATACTATTTGATTAATTATATCAAATCATTATTATTATATTCTATAATGAATACTTACATGAAATCTTAATTATTATTACTTCATATAAAGTCGTAATACCGTCTGCATCTATCCACGGCAGATCGCCCTTCCAGCCAACTTTTATGTACTTTAGATTAATTGCTTCACTGATGTCTTTCACTTGAATCGCAGAAATTTCAATCGTTTCAGTCCAAAATATCAGTGCCCACAATATTTTACTTGTCTTGTACTTCCGCATAAACACCATTACATCACAATAACGTAACGAGACGAATACCTGGCGGTAACTGAAGGGCGTCTTGAACCCATGGGATAAAGTACGCTCTAGTGTAATAAAACAGCTTAGATAACACAACTTTTTTTTTGGCGGTAAAACAAAAAAAGTAAAATGCCACCTACCGCTTCAATTTAGAATCGTATTTTTCATTTTAAAATAAAATGTATTTCCAATTGTCTGTTAAAAATTGTACAATTAAATCAACACTTGATTCACGAATATAGCAAAAGAGGAGGTAAATAGAATGATTTGTCATCCGTCGTCCCTGAACTTTTGAATTTTTATAGATAACTCATTATTTATATTATTCATCATGAATACGGGCTGAACTATAATACAACGATAATGATTTACTACTAAATGAATATTTATTACATAGAACAATCGTAAAACTACAATGAGCCCATACCTCATTGACCTGGATTGAAATGCCAAATTGACTTACACTTTATTGGGACTCAGGCGAAAAGGTTTTCAAAATATATTTATTGAACTTGTCATTGTGACTCAAAAGCCAGTTCAAAGTTTAAATAAAAATAAACCCGTCTTTTGTAATATCGAAGGAAGCCAATAGAAAATTCAGAATTTAAATATTGATGCTCTATTGGCTGAAGTAATATAGAAGGTTCCACCCAAAAGTAGAGTGAATCACGATCTATCGCTCAGTATAACATCAGTGGTAATCACAAACGGTTCAGCTCGAGCTGAAATAGCACTCGTAATCCGATTAGCACACTTGACATCGTATGTGTATTTGTTGCGATAAAAATAATTAAAAAGTAGAACAGTAATTACTTGAGTATTTGAAGAGTTAAGTGACAGCTATTTGTTATAATGCCGAAAATTATTAGATGAAGTAGAAGAGCGGTATTAGTAAAAAGATTGAAAAAATGGTAATATTGTGTGCAGAAACTCTAGGTTTTAAAATCTAATTAGCAACTCTATTAATTTTCTTACGTAATTTATAGGGTTGCGAAATCTCGTAACATGAAAGGTACAATTAGCAACGATATTTTGGAAGCATTACCTTCGTCATGTATGTAAAAATCTGTTCTATACATCTATTATGTACATACATGCTATCTTCGCTGTCATTTTCATTTCAAAAAACTATTATTCATCATGTTTTAGATCGTGGGGATTAATATTTGCAGTGATGCGCACAATAGAGATGGAGAAAGACGAGAGATGTCAAGCGAAGGTGGTGTTGAGCCGAATCATGAAATAGAGGATAAAATAGAAGCATCAGGAGAAGATAACAGTCAACCTAATAATAATCAAGATGATGATGAGTCCGAGACGTCAGAAGAAATTGATAGTGATTAGAATGATAACGAAAGTACGTCAGAAACACCGAACGAAGAGAATCAAGATTATGATGAACATGCTCCTATATATAATGGAGCATCTATAACTGTATCTGAGAGTATGTTGAGCATTTTTACTTTTTACATGACACATAATTTGACTAATAATGGTTTTGCAGACCTTTTATCATTAATATCCTTACATCTGCCATCAGATGCTCTTCATCAAACAACAATACATAAATTCATGAAATACTTTAATGGTGATGCAGCACCCATGATAAAACATTTTTACTGTGCAGAATGCCTGAAACCTTTAGAAAGAACTGATTCCCCATGTGATTGTCAAAATGATAGTAGAAACTTATCATATTTTATAGAAATTCCAATAGTTAATCAACTACAAGCGTTACTTTTACAACCCGAATTCAGTAATCATTTATCATATCGACTTAATCGTAGGAAGGAAAACGATGACTGTATTGAAGATATTTTTGATGGTGCAGTGTACAAACAACATATTGAAACAAACGATCCTAATGAAGATATGTTCAATCTTTCATTTATGTGGTATACAGACGGTGCTCCTGTATTTAAATCTCGAACATATAGTGTGTGGCTGTTTTATTTGATAATCAACGAGTTACCATATAAAGAACGAATTAAGAAACAAAATATGATTATGGCTCGACTTTGGTTTGGCCCTGCAGAACCTATGGTTAATTTATATTTAAGACCACTCTATCATCACATGGTGGATTTAAATACTGGGTTCCCTCTTAAAGTTCCCAACAGAGATGAATTACAAATCGTAAAAGCATGGATACTGAGTGGTACTTGCGATGCTTTGGCCAAAGCTGACTTCATGCTCCATATGCGATTTAACGGAAAATACGGATGTACTAGATGTGAGTGTGAAGGTGAAAGGGTGAGCGAAGAAGGCGTTTATGAAAATACACCTATTTATAGATATGAATCAGCGCTAACATTAAGAACCAAAGAAAGTAATGAAAACAATGCTTTATTAGCTCATCGAATGAAACAGCCACAGCATGGAGTCCGAGAAGCCTCAATATTAAGCCGCATAATGCCTGACATGGTACGAGGTATTGCGATTGATGCAATGCATTGTGTTTATCTAGGTGTAATAAAGATGCTAGGAAAATTGTGGATCGCGTGTGAATATCGATATCGACCATGGTCACTTTATGCCTATAAAGAAATTATTGACAATCGGTAGAAAAAGATCAAACCACCTGGTTTTATAATAAGAATGCCCAGACCAATAATAAATCACTATAACCATCGGAAAGCTAGTGAATGGAAAAAATTTTTTCATTATTATTAGGTCCCAATTTTAGAAGCTCTTATGGATTCAGAGTATTTGAAGCATTATTTGCAATTAGTCCTAGCTATTTCTATCTTGAATTCTCAATCGATATCGCCAGAATCCCTTCAAAACAGTAAAAAGTTGTTAACGGAGTAATAATAATAATAATAATAATGCACGTGATAGTCTTGGTGATTGGTGCCCTTGGAGGGATGAGAGACCGTTTTCTGACAGAGCTACGAACAATACCAGTCTGCCGTAGTCAGGCTGAGATTCTCGCGGCTCGTATGCAGAAAGCGGTCATTCTTGGGTCCCTCCGAATCCTGAGACGTCTAAAATAATGACTGAACGGCTGCAGTCCTGGCTCACCCTCAAACCTGAGGGAGCCGGGTGCTTGCAGGATAATTGCGTCTGGTCAGGCCCCAGGTGTGTCGGAGCCCTGGGATCCCTGGCCAGACATTCTTTGACGAATCGCAAGATGAAATAATAATAATAATAATGAAGTATCTAAAATTACACTAGATTATTTATATAAGATTATAGGGACGAATTCTTCAGGATAACTTATAGACATCAATTCAATAATTGGTTTATGTCATATTATAGAAGTTAATAATAAAACGTATATTGGGGAACCCAATAATTGCATTGAATATTGTGAATAAAATTATAGACAACAGAAACTAACACATACTTTTTGTTAATGATGTACAATATGTTATTAAATGAATTTCATTAATCAATAATTGAGACTGTGAATCCTCAATAAATTTCCATTTTATCAAAATACATAAACTCACATACATGTATGCATATATATATATAAAAAAAATAATAATAAATAAATCCACTTAAAATTGTACATGTAAATTCACTAAACAATGGGTAGTATACACTACATACTCTGTTTATTTACTTAGTGTTTATTATTCTAAGACAATTATATGACAATGGCAGTACAGCGTCACAAAATCGGCACAACTGTGGAAGTACATCATCACTTTTATCATCACTCTATACATATTGAGAATTCTCAAAAATTAAATGAGCCTAACCGTTCAAGGATAGGGATGAGTGTGCCGGGTCAGAGCAGATGGTAGACAGGTCTTAGTTTAACAAAAATTATAACAAGTTTATTTAACACTCTCAACAGGTACACAATAATACAAGTTTGATTTCTCGAATACTTGGTAAATGTCTGCCACTGATTTATCACTGAAAGTTTATGAATGTCTATTAATTAGCTCTACTCGGTGTGTTTAGTATTATTGACCTCTCACATGAGCTCAACATGCTTCTCAAGTCAAGCAAGAATATGATTGTGCACATGGCGTTAGCCTAACTAGCAATGCGAAGTGAATGCAATTTATTTCAGGTGAAATAAATCTTGAATGTCTAAAATAACACTTGATGTAGTTATCGAATGAAGTACTGAATGTTTCTGTCGAGTCAGAATGTCACTTGAATTAATGATTAATTCAAAATTTATAGATTTAAGTGAAAGAAATTAGAATGGCGTGTACACGTGAATGAGAACAAAAAAAGAATTCACTTCATTCTATAGATTGACGATACTATGAATTGTCTCGAAATATTTGTTGATTAAGTTTTAGAATGACTAGATGAATAATTAATATTACTTTGAATGTCACAAGCTTCACAGATTGTCTCACAAGCATTAGATTTTGATGAATAACAGTGAATGGCGTCTGAATGTCTTCGAAAATAGGAAAAGAAGCACATACAGAAACTTCACAGGTCAAACTTGACACCAGATTTTAGTCAATTGAGTGACTAGAATTTGAGAATTTATTGATTGTCTGGTCGATTGATTATCGACCCAGTATCAAAATGGCCGTCGGAGTTCCCTCAGCTGATTATTTGAATTGAGAATTAATTAATTCTCAACAATATATATATATATATATATATATGTCCAAGGGTTCTTTTGAGGACCAAATCGCATAAAAAGTGGTACATGTGAGGACAAGTGGTGCATTTGAGGACCGTCCTCAAAAAAAACTTACAAACATCGGTACATTTGCAGGCGGTCCTCACAGACACCATAGGAACAGACAACGAATGGTACTTTTAAGGACACATCGATAAACAACTTAATTATCGAAATCGAAATATCAGCAGAGGATTTAACGTCGCAAAACAGTATGAAGTCATGCAATAATCAACAGATTCAACTAACCAACATAGCAACACAAAGAGTTTAAAAACTAAGTGTGATCTTTTTTTATAGATAAACGCTATGAATAAAATTGGCCTCTTGTACATGGATAAATCTCCCTGTGATGCAAACAGAATCATATAGCTACTAGTACATTTGAAGACAATCTGAAAACATTTAGAATTATCGAATTTTGTTAACTTCTATGGTATTATGAGTATGAATTATATTATGTATCTAAGAGGTTATGGGAAAAAAACTTTGTTATCTAATTATGGATCGAGCTAAAAAAAGACGATTGAATAGAAAGAAAAAAAAAATGAATCGTTTCCTTCTTGCTAATGTTAAAACATAATTGTCATTTTCAATCATAATCTAGGTCAAGTATATTATTTCCTCATTTTTTCACCAATCCCTCAAATGTACCTAGGTGTGCACGTAATCACACATAAACTGGTACATTTGAGGACACTCTGGAAAAATTTATAATTATTGTATTTTTTAAATGTTTAGAGCAATAATGAGTGTAAATCAAATTTTTGAACAAATTATTAATCTCAATAACCTCTTGATACCTATCTACAGATAGAGTTAAGGATAGGAATTTTTTTTAATAGAGAAAAAAAAATTGTCATTGATGAGATTTGAACCTGATTCCCAGTGATTGGTATGACTTCCATATGTCCACTACGCTACCGATCGATTTGGAAGAAAAGTATCGAAACTATAAAAATTAGCCAATCCTTAATTGTTGTGGATTGGTTTTTTTATCCTGACAATATTACCTGTGAAAGGAACAAGCTGCCTGCAAAAGTACTAATGCATTGTTTATTCTTTCTTAATGTTTGACAGAATTTCTTGTCTGTAATAATATTCTAAGTGTAGAATTTTATTGCCTCCATCAACATACAGCAGGCGTAGAGCATTGCTCTTGCGCTAAACATGCAATTACTCAATTCGTACTCTACTTATTCCCGTTTTTGATGACATATATAGACAACCAATTAAAAATAAAGTGATAGTGCAAATTTCAAAACTTTTGGAGCACGCAGCTGGTACTTTTCAAGATGAAAATGATGAAGACGACGAAATAAATGATGTTTTAAATGGTGAGAGAGAATATGATGTAATTCCTGAAGAATCAGAAACCACGTACAATTTAAGTGCGAGAAAAGATGCACCCATTGCATCGTCTTCTTTCGCGAGTTTTAGTCAAGATACGATAAATGCATCTTTCTCTCCTGTAGGTTGCAATGAAGACATGATTGAAGCATCTTCTTCGTCTATAGGTTTTACAGGTACGTAGAGCATATGGATATATGAATGATTGATCGTAATGATTTCTGAATGATTCTTTTCTAGATGTTCCAGAAAAAAACCTGAAAAAGAGATGGAGTGCGGAAGAAAAAGCTGTAGTATTGAAGGCTTTTGCCTCTCATATAAAGAATAAAAAAAATCCTTCATTCGGAGAAATAAATGCACTGAAATCTGCTAATATCTGCTTATCGAGTAGGTCAAAAGAACAAATAAAGACCTGGGTAAGCAATCAGTTCTTAAAACCGAAAAATTCTTTGAATATTCGTGTCAGAGAGAATAAGCAAGTGAAGTTCAAAGTAAAGCTTATAGACAAAACTCCTGTGACCAATTAAAAACAACATGTGCCACTTAAAAAAATATCGTGAAAATTATTTATAGCATAAATTTTTTAAATTCTTTTTTAATTATCTGTCAGTTAATTTTTGAAAATTTGCTTGCAAATTTCTCATAATAAAATAAAAATATATAATATTATGTAATTTTCTCATTTCCACTCAGGTTTAATTAAACGCATTGAAGTTGTTTAATTAATGATAAAGCTAAGTTGACAGGTTTATATTGTAATACATAAAAATTTATTGAGAAATATATCACAATGCAATCATTAATAATGTTTTTCATTGTCTAGTTTAAATGACTTCTACCCAAACATGTTCAAATAATGAAATTATTAACGTATCACCCTCATAATGTTTAAATAATACTTGAATAGTGTTCCTTACAAATTTACTAATTTAAATAAAGTTTATGGATGAATGTACATATATCATTGAATATTCATTACGCCGATGTTCATGCATAACTAAATGACTTGACTAAAAACCTGGTTAATTCATAAAGATGATGAACGGATAAAATAACGCTGTAACCGCACTAATGAATCTAAGCTGTTACCTTAACATTACATGGTAGCATAGCGGAAAAAAAATTCCTTAGAAAATAAATGGAGTTAAATTCAATCTCATAGATGATAATTTTTGCTCTCTATCAACATCGAATATTAGCCTACCATTATGTAGTAACAAGTATTTTGATATTTGTGTGGAAGATAATGTCAATACAATCGTCACCAACATGAGCTAATTCTAAAACAGTTGACTTAATAAGGAATCGTAAAATTATCCGCTTTTAGGTTTAAATTAAATCCAATTGAATTCGCAGGGTCTTGCAATATTCACTACAAATATCATTTAGTACCCAAAAGTTGACCTAGGCCTCCAGCAAATATTGTCTACTCAAGATTGATATTGGACGATTCCGATTTGTTCGTACGATATTAGTTTTCGGTGAGATGCAAGTGCGAAAAGATCAGTAGAACATTATTTACGCCCTACCACCAACTAATTTGTAGTTTTTTGTAATCATAGACTTGTATTTCTTTTCCTACGTTCGAAATTTGGAAGGAAATGCATGGAGCTGTGTTGTGACAAGAAATATACGAACGTATGATAGAAAAACTCGTAAATTTCTATTTTTCTTTTACCAAGTCCTCAAATGAACCATTGTGTGTACAGAATCACATATTTATTGGTACATTTGAGAACAATCTGAAAAAATTTATGATTGTTCTTTTTCATCAAAAACCATTATGTGTGTTAATATTCTATTTAAATGATTAATTTCTGTGCGACAAAATGCCTTATTATCAGTTTTTGAGATAAGCTAACAATAAAAACTTAGTAGAAAAAAAAAAATTTCATTGATGGGATCTGAACTTCAATCTACGAGGCTTGCATGACGTTCACAAACCCACTGAGCTATTATTTCACTCGAAAGATCAAATTTTCAACTGTCTATAAATTCTATAGTGCAATTATTCACTTAATTTTATTCTAATACTTCTACTCAATTAATTTTCTTAACAATTACTGGAGCTCAAAACATAATTACAAATTCTTTTATCTCAAATAAGCAAATAACATAAGTACAAACTGCTAATCGAATCAATAAATCTCTACATTATTACAATTCTGGAGCTCAAACAAATCTCATATTGACTAAAAAGTACTTCTTCAACGAAACTTATCAATAAATCATAACTCAGAATTCTAAACTCAATAACATAATATCTTAATCTTGAACAATAAAACAAATCTTTAAATCAAATTAACTCAACTGAATCACAATTTTCTTTAACTGAAATACATAATTGAGCCTAAACTAACGAGTACGAGAGCAAACCAAGCCTCACGGATTGTCTTTTTCATACAATATTTTAACTACAAACAAATTTACCTTTTAACCCATTTAAAATCAATCCTCAATAACTTACAACTTCCGCAGAGGGCTACTGATGTTTAGCTTTTATCAGACTTAATCCGGAAGTTCTGGACTTTTTTCTTCTGGAACAGAATATTATTGCTGGTCTTCATTCTGCCTGCTGGATCTCTGCTCTTCTTCCTGGTTCTCTCAATTTTTCACAGGCGAAGCTTGCACTCGACTATCCATGAGCATCGCTCACACTCTACTCTCGACTGACTGCTCACGACTCTCACACCGCTCTTCCTTGACTCTCTCGACAACGCATTTTCAAAAATCTCCTATCTTCCATTTCTTCATTCTCTTCATTTTCTTCTCCCTCCAAACTCAAAATTCTTTTGATTTGTCGTACAATACTTTTTATTGGTGGTTATCTTCACGTGACTTCTCCCAGATTTTCATATGGAGAGGTCACTTATAACTAATGTGCACCAAAACTTAATTCTAACTCTAAAACTTATTGTCTAAACTCAGAACTTAAGGTCTAAACTCAAAAACTTAATGCTACGACTTCTTCCATACTTCCATCTTTTTCTTGGAGTCCCATTTTACTGGCAACAGTCCCATGACTCTCAATAGTCCATATTATTGACGAATTTACTCTTGATCACAACTCTGCTTTTCATTGGGTTATTGAGATTTTACACTACTCTACTTACTAACTAAATCAATCAGCCTTGGTTTGCATTAAATATAATAATTCTAACTTATAACTAACTATTCTACGCCAATAAAATTATAGTTTCAGATAAAATTAAGCTAAATAGGAAATTAACAACAAAAATATATGACTATAAAAGTCATTATAACTGATCAAATGAGCCTTAAATAACTAAATATTTTCATTATTTCGTTACTGGAACATACTGTATTGGCCATTATCAGCCTCAAAATATGCAATAAAATATAACTAGAACTAACAATGGGACCTTATCAAAAAATAACGTCACAATATATATACATATAAATTTTTCAAAAATTGATTCCAACAACCGTACGTCCAATGCACGGCCGTTTTACATTTCATCTTAGATGACCGCTGTATGGCAAACGTATGACTATTTTTAATTTTTTTTCGAGTTCCGGCCGTTGTACGCCGATAAATGAGATGTACAAAACTTTTTATTAATAATGAGAACTATGAAATGCTGTTGTATGTCGCCATTAGGCTTGAAAGACCGGCGTTTGACTGCTGTTCCGCCATTCTTCATTTTTACTCGAGAGGCTGGTGATTTTGCTAATGTAAGTTTATGAGTTATTAATTTGCAATTTCATATGTATCAGTCAAATAAGTTCAATTTCTTAAATATATATATTCTTAAACAGCAAAATTATAAAAATAATATTTTTTTTTACATTATATATAGGTAATACGTATTCCGGGAGTTATTGGCTGCTCAGATGGCACGTACATTAACTGCCGGACACCTGCGAATAAAATTCGTTCGACGTACGTAAATCGACATAATCAGACATCACTCACATTATAAGGTGTTTGTAATAAACGATAAACATAAATGCCATGATTCAAGAATTTTTAGTCTTTCATACGTCTACCCTTTAGTTCATAGTTAGCTGAAGAATATCACAATTCAGCGATGCTGCTTATGGCGGCTCGGTAAATGTTTTAACTCCCTATAAAAATCATAGAGGATTTACCCCACAGCAACGAAATTTTAACTATGAGTTAAGTAAAGGGCGAGTCAAAATTGAAAATTATTTGGGTTGTTGAAAAATCGACAAAGACATTTAATTCGTACTGATTTTGAGACTATCGAAAAAAAAGCCAACTTTGTGATGTGTTGTTGCATTTTGCATAATTTATGTATAGATGACAGCGGTCTTTTCTTTGATGATGATGAAATTGGAGAAATTCGAAATTTTCATGAACAATTTTATGGCAATAATAATTCATTGAATAATTATAATGCTAGTGCAGAGAACATTCGAGGAATGGCAAAAAGAAATAAAATTGCTAACGCTCTTTAGACATTGATAATTATTTTGTAATTAGTTAATGAAGTAATTAAGTGAGTTACTTAGTCATAAGCGGAAGTTCTCGTTATCTTATTTAATCATTAAAGTTTCAGTTTAAGAACACAAAAACATTGTTATTCATTCAGTAACATTTTATTATAAATTAATGGAAGTCATTATTGCAAATAACAATATAAACGATAACACATGAAATCTGTATTTTTTTAATAAGAATAATGAATAATTTTTAATTTACGTTATATCTTGAATAAATGAAATGATATTTTTTAACATTTAAAAATTGCAATCTGCAGAACAACACACGTTTTTTGAAACCTTACAAAGTAAAAAAAAAATTAAAAATACGAGTACAGATTTTTTTATATCTTTACAATATAAGAGGAAAAAGTTGCGATTGATTTTTGTAATTTTAAAAAGAGATAACTTGACTTATATTATGTAGAATAACAAAAATAGAAATTTTTTTCATAATAATTATTATAATATAAGTATAAAATGAGTATTAATACTTCAAAGTTATTAATTTTTTGGTTTCTTTCATCTTTAAAGAAGTAACTTTACATACGCTATTTAACTATGATTTTACGCAACAAGTATTGAAGTTTCGTATTACAAATACCACAATAGAATAAGTTTTATGTAACAATAAAAGTTATCAGTCTCTTGGTTTCTGTAACCTTAAAAAGAGATAAGTTTTCTAATATTATCGAATTTCACCATCTTTTGGGCAATAAGATCATTTTTAAGACATTACTACTATAGTAAGATTTATAATTATATTTTTATCTGCAAATCTTAATTTGGTTATTGAGCTGAGCTTTAAGTACATGTAACCGGAATATAAGAATCAGTTTTGTACTTAATTTCACATATATAACAGGTGCTATAGTGATCTCGGACCTAATTAGAAATATATATCTCTTAAAAATCTATTATTGCAAGTAAGAGTTATTTGCATCTTAATATTTTATAAAGAAAAGAGTGAAAAAACTTCTTTATCACCCATTGAAATTTTTTGAGAAATACATAGCAGCTACTACGTCATAAAGTAAATAACGAAAATATGAACGAATAAACAAATGTAAAGAACATATTAAGCAAATAACTAGAGAACATATTACTCTGAACAGCTTGAACGACTAGCTTCATTGTCACTTATTTCAACTTTATATACTTTTGCCATAAATTTAATTTTTTTTAAAAATCTTTTGTCTTTCTTTTTTTCATATTTTGTAGCAATTTTGCACAACTGCACGAATTTTCCTGATTTCTTCTTTTCGAATAGTGGCTTTTGGACATTACCTGATGTTCTATTGTTTTTATTTACATCTGTATATGCACGCATGATTGACCTATAACGATATTGACACTGCTCGTAAGTAAATTTAAATCCTAAAATATCCTTTAGTTGCTGAGATACGTAGAACCACATCTCTTTACGAGTATTAAATCGTTTCAATGGACAAATTTGGGGAAAAAATTGAATATATAAGTTGAGAAGAAGTCGTGTTGCATCATCTGACTATTTAAGTCTTTCACGAGCTGCAGTAGTACAAAATTCTACATCTTGAATACGAGACGTACCAGGCATACTACATGTCAAACTAGATGATAGTTGAGAAAAATTCTGTGGTACTGAAAATGGATAATAAAGTTTATTGGGAAACTATTAATATTGTAAAATGAAAATAATTCCTAAAACTTACTATTTCTTGTATTTTCTTCTTCTAACTCCACATACTGTACGCTTTCTTCACCTGGAATAAAAAATAAATATAAAATTGATTTTGACATCCTATAACGATAGATTAACAAAAAATGAATTATAATTGCTGATAATCTGTAGAAAATTATAACCCCAACATACATGTTGAGGTTCAAACAATGTACCTTCCATTTTCTTCAATTATCACCTTGCTTAAACGATCCTATTGGGTAAAACAAATAAAATGAGAAAATTGCATCGGAAATTTCCTATTGAATCCTATTGGAAATGTATTTCCTATAGAAATCCATTGAATCCCATTCAATTGTTCCATAGAGATGTACTGAATCCTTTTCAGTTTTTCTATGGGAACGAAGAAATTTTTATAGGATTTTAATATGAAGTATGTAATTCTATTCAATTTTCTTCTTTTCTTTTCAACTTTGCAATAGGACTTGACGTTATTTAATAGGATTTGAGTACCATTGACATTTCCGATTGAATTAAAGGTAAACCTATACATTACTACAAAAAAAATAAATTTAAACAAAAGGAAATTTTGATCCACTCTAGAGGTTTTTTATTTATACAGATTTGTTGTTTGAATAAATACACCTGAAATGAAATTTGTTAGAAACTTTGTCCGAAAAAATCCTGTTGGCGGTGAGATTCGATCCTGGCTTCCTCGGGTTCACAGCCCAGTACGCAGCCGACTAAGATATTCGAAAACATGAAGATATGACTTTCGTCCAATCCATCTGAGTTGAAAACTGGTAATAATTTAAACATTAATCAAGTTTGCTTTCTAGCAAGTATTCCGAAGTAGAGAACGAATAATTGTCATTTGTTAAGACATGATAGAAAAAATGCAACTTAGAAATTATATCATTATACCAATATTTCATAATAGGATTTCATATTATCCGAAAGGAGAGCATTAGAACAATTCCTATAGGAAATCGATGGATTCAAAAGGAATATACGGCATAGAAAATATTTTCTACACTGCAAATCCTCTAGGAAAAATTGAAGTGTTAAGTGATTAGTCACTTGAAGTGTTAAATAATTTGTGATGTTTATAATATCATAGATTTTGTTCACTGTTCTATATTTTTTGTGTGTAATTTAATTATTCTTGTGAAATAAATTTTTCTTTTTAGGGGACTCGAACCTACGATCGTCCACGTGCACCCAACTGAAATCTACGCTTTCCAAATTAAATATAAGCTAATGTAAACATATTTTCGATACGTCACTGAATATACAAAAAAAAAAATAGGTCTGTGCACACTTGGTCTGTGCTTACACGACGAACTTACCATTATTTATCGTTCCTAACAAATTCATATTGTTATAAACAATACAAAATTATTAAAAGCCATTTCTAATCATGAATAACATTATTTTGTAAAAAAACATCTAAATCGTTGCGATATAAGCATTAGTTAATCGAGAAATACACTTTTTAATAGTTTATAACAAATTCGTATTGCTTTAAACAATTTTCGATTGTTTTTAATTAATTGAAAATTAAGAGACATATCTCATCATTAATAATATCATATTGTTGAACAAGTCCAAATCTATGTGATATACGCATAAATAAATTGATAAATATAATTTTCTATTGTTTATAACGAATTCATATTGATATAAACAATGCATAATTTTTAAAAGTGATATTTCGTCGTTAATGATACTATCTCGTTGAAAGAATCCATATTGGTGCGAAATTCGCATTAGTTAATTGATAAATACGATTCTTAATTTTTTACAACAGATTTTATAACAAATGTTTATAACAAAATTGTTATAAACAATACGTAATTGTTGAACGTCATATTTAATTGTGAGCAATAATGTCTACATAATATCGAGTTAATTTTCAAATGAAATTGTTATCCTTTTGCTTAAAAGTATTTTACATACTTAATCTTGTCATCTATTTATTATTAGTTTTTTTGTTATAAGAAAAACCGGCTCGACAAAATTCGTTTAAATTTTTTCCAAATTTTTTTTTAACAATATCTTTCGGAAAATTCTTGGTTGAAGTTGATATCTCAATCCGTTTTTAAGATATCGACAACGAAAACAATGCTGACGACCATCCATACATACATACGTACGTACACACCCACACATCATTCGAAAAATTGTTCAGTATGCTTGAAATATCTTGAAACGGGGAAATATGATGAAAATTTACAAATTGATAACTAAATCCTTCTTCTCTGAGTATTATATATACATAGCCAACAATAAAGTGAACTTAAAATTCTCTAACAATTCAGATACACAGGTAGTTTTGAAACTGTAAAATATCTGTATGTAACAAATGTTACCTGGAATTAGTAAGATATGTTATATATCATTTAAAGAACAGTTGCATCGAAAATGTAATATAATATAGAGATTACAATGTTATATCATAGGAGCATATCATTGAATAACAAAAAATATATACTACTAGTATAATACTATTATATAACATGGATACAGCATATATATAACGATAACATTACGGTTAGATAACTACGTTACATGACTACAACGTCACATGACGAATTATTTTCCCATTGGAATCTACCGAATCCTATAGAAACTATTCAAAGTTAAATCTGACATCCTATAGCATTTCCGTATTTCCGATTCGATTACTAGTTTCCTTTTTAAACTTCTATAATCCTATTCAAATTTGTTCATACGAAAAATCAAAATTCTATGAGATTACAATATTATTTTTTAATTCCGATTAAAAACTAGATTTTCCTATTGGACTTCTCTCATACGCACAATTCTTTCTGACTAATCCTATTTGAATTCTTTGTTTCCTATTAAAATCTTTTAAAAAGTCTATAGGATTCTGCATATTTCAATGGGACAGTTTAAGCGGGGTTGTAATTGTTAAGGTAAATTTATATATTTTCTATTTTTTCTCTATAATTTATAAAGATGAAGTATTATCTGATCTTTTTTTTATCAGATAAAATTTAAATGTAAATAAATTCACATTTTCAGCTTCTAGTGTCTATTTAAATAATAATGAAAATAATAATAATAAAAATAATAATAATAAAAGAAAACTCGTGTGATTTCTACTTCTAGAAATCAAAACGTGTGTGAGAAAAATTTGATGTTACGTAGTATTTTTGTAAAGGAGTAAAAATGATACAGAGTGGAGAACACAAATACAAAAAATTTGAATGAAAGACATGCAGCAAATGCACGCATTACATGCTTGTTAATGTATTAATAATACTTAAATAAATAATAAGATACAGATTATCATATTGGAGTAAAGTGAGAAAATACTAATTTTTCACACACACGTTTAAATTTCTAGAAGTAGAACCTCACACAAATTTGCTTGTATTATTATTATTTTTTTTTATTATTTAAATAGGCACCAGAAGCTGGAAATATGAATTTAATTTACATTTAGATTTTATCTGATAAAAAAAAGATCAGATGATACTTCATCTTTATAAATCATAGAGATTTACTTTAACAATTACAAATTAGAGTCATTCTTATTGTATCGATGAAAAGAACTTACCGATGGCAATCTTGAAGAAGGGCACAAAAGTGATATGGTAAAAATGTGTGGATACTATAGTTTCGGCACAGTTGTCGCTTTGGCACAAAAGTGTATGGCACACATGATCACCTACCTGTCCTATATGAGATCATATATGAACAATATAAGGCCAATTCGCCACATACGATCATGTAAGTAGTATGAAGCAACTTTGGTGGACCCCACTCCTATCCCCACCACAAAGTGGGGATAAATTTGTGTCCGTTGGAGCCGTACCTTGAGCGGTTGGGGTAGTCGCGTAGCGCGAAGTGGGGGTATATATTCATATATGTAGAAATAATACTATTAATAATATCGCGGTGAAATTAGAATTCTTATCGCAATTACCCAGTGCACACTGTTCTGTAAATTTTATGTCATCGTGATAGAACTGAGAGTCACGTGTTATATAAAATGTGACTCACATGTAACTTACAATTTCCCACTCATAAACGTACACTCGGGAGCATTAATGCCTGGTTTGTATCTTCTGAGCAATTACCGACTGAGGAGTATTTTTTTTTCTAGATAGATTTTCCCATCTATAATCATTTAAATTTTTATGACTAAATACCCTTTCTATTATCCCTTCAACAATGAACATTTGTACTTTAAATATTTTGTATATGTGTAGTGTATAACCTCAACAAAGAGAATAATTTTATTAAAATTGAATAAATTTATTAGTCTTAATATTTACCTTCATCAGTAAATTATTTTAGATTATTTCAACAGTGTTTTCGAAATTTCATGTCAGAGCTCTATCTTCACAAGCAGCATCAGAGAGTGTAAAGGAGGAAAGTGTAAAAGAGGATTATCATAATATAAATCTGAAACTCAAAAGTTTTTGGAAATTGTTGCTAAATCATTGTATTCAGATAAAGAAGTAAGTTTTATTGTTCGTGAATTGGTTTCAAATGCGAGTGATGCACTTAAAAAATTACGATACATGAGATTGAGTGAAAATTTATCCGTAGAAGAAGGAGGAGACAGGAATTCAGAAATACATATCGTGACAAATAAACAAAATCGCATTTTAACCATTCAAGATACAGGGATTGGTATGACTAGAGATTAATTGATTTCAAATCTTGGTCCTACTGCACGATCTGGCTCAAAGGTAATAAGAATTCATTAAATGTCATTATTATATTTCCTTGTAATCTTTTGAATATTTATTTATTCTTTTATGCTAGGCTTTTATAGATCAATTGAAAGAAAAAAAATCTTCAGAAGATCCCAGCAAGATTATCAGCCAATTTGGTGTAGGTTTTTACAGTGCATTTATGGTTGCTGAAAAAGTTGAAGCATTCACTCAATCTTATAAAAAAGACGCAGAGGGATTATATCGGTCATCTGAAGGGTAAAATGAAAAATTTGACTCGTTTAATTTACTTTAACTCGTTTTAATTCATTTTACATTTTTTTCTTAAAAAGTTATCATCAAAATTATTTATATAAATAGTTATTTTTGGATATTTTGAAATTGATATACCTCCTCGCGCGATCTTCTACATTCTCTGTACCATTTTCTCTCTCTTTCACTTACAATCATAAAATAATTTTCCATATATTTATTCAATTTGAAGAGTCCTTCTTTAAATCCCAACTCTCTTTTTATTCTGTGATACTGAAAATGAATTGAAAATTTTTAATAGTATTATTTTATAATTATTCAAATCATACAGAAATATTACAATTTTTTTTTAATTACATTGTACTCGTATACAATTTCGATGAATTTTTGACAGTTCTCCTCCCAATTCTTTTAATTTTTCATTAGTCTAGTGATTAATCTAAAAATTAAATTTTTTTCAACATTTTTTAATTATTATAAGAACAAGAATACAAATTGAAATGTGAGTAATAGGTTAAAACACAATTAAATCATGTATTTCTTTGTAAAACAAATTAATTTACCAATAACTTTACAACTTTTGTATTAAAATAGAATTTCGTATTATTGTTCTGTTAAAAGCAGCTGTTGAATGAGTGCTAAATAATATATGATTGTTTATTATAACTTGAAATAATCCAGTCATTTAGATAATTTTATGTGTTGCTAAATAATTTTTTATCAATTTTAATCATTTTTAATTTTCAAGTGTTGCTAAACACTTGAATTTGCAGTGTAATCATTGTATTAATCTTGAGGATTATAAAACTAAGAATTTTGAACAAAATATTTTTTTATTTATGATGTAATGACGTAAAGATGTAATTCAATAGCGGATGAAATATATATAAGTAATATTACTTAATATTTTTTTTTTCAGAGGAAATTTAGAAAGCAAGAGACAAAGGCCTGAGTATGATAAATTGTTGTTGGATCCGAAGATAAAGTATTCTAGTTCATATGAGTCTGAAAGTGAAAAAGGTGATTTAGCAGCTTCATTACAAATCTGGGGTGGTGGTAGACCACTAGCATTACCTGTTCATAAGATCTACAAACATTTTCCAACTCGGTGGAAGTAAGTTTTGACTTATTGATGCTTTTATTTACATTTGCTCGATTATTATTTTTAATTAAGTTTATTTTTGTATGTATAGTTGTAATCAGTGGGTAACACTTTCAATATCTTTTTCAGATCTGCCCAATTATGCATCACTATTTACGATTGTGCAGGACCAGGTCGTCAAATTCCAATAGGAGGTACGACAATATCTCTTTTTGGTAAACATGGTGTCATTAGACAGAGAATGATGGATTTTAGAGTGTGACCTGGAGTAGAAGCTGATGGTTCTAATCCTTCAACAACACCTAGTAAAGCTCGTGATTACGGCGAAGATGCGAAGGTTAGCCAAGTTGGCTAAAAAGAGAAGAAATTGTCAAATGTCAAGGGTTGATTGGTTAGATAGATTAACATTTTGCAAAATAGAACTGATTAACGAACGTGAAAAACATGCGTCTGAGTATCTTTATTCAACTATTGAGTTTTCAGAAGTCACAATGGATGGTATACCTTACTCTACTGTTTATTATGAAAAAGATGGTGATGAAGTGGTTCAACATTGATCACAACCAGATGTTTTTACGATTCCGGATTATTTCATACTCTAGAAGAATCTAGTTGAAGCTAAACATCATAAATTAGCATTTAGTTTACGTAGTGATGAGAATACCAAAGAAGTCAAATCAACTTTATGTGTCAAGGATGCTCTTAATATTATTATGGGATATCCACCAACAACTGCATTATCAATAGAGGAACAAGATTTAATATGTAAATTCCGATAGTATTTGTTAACACAGAAAAAAGCGTTGACTAAATTTGTCAAGTGTGTTAATTGGAGAGTAGCTGGTGAGGAAAGACAAGCACTAGAAATGCTAGCTACCTGGACACCACCTGATCAAGAAGATGCTTTGGAACTTTTATGACCAGCTTTTACTCAACCTACTATTAGAAAATATACTATTGGTCGATTAAGTCAAGCTCATAATGATGATCTAATGCTTTATTCACTTCAATTAGTGCAAGCTCTAAAGTATGAAAATTTTGAAAGTATCAAAGCAGCGAATGTTAAGATATTAAAAGATCATAAAAAATCAGATCGACTTATCGAAAATAGAATAACAATTTATTTAATAGTTACCTCCATTCATTTTCTGATGGTATTGCCACATGCTGCCATGATTTTGAGTAAAAAAATTTTCGTAAACCACAGTCTCATGAAAATTAATTCTTTCTCTTGCTTGCGAATCCCTAAAAAAAAAGAATCATAAAAAATTATTGTAATTATTAAATTTAATTGATAAATTCATAAGATAATTATTTAAGTGAATTAATTCATATAAGTTATTACTCACACATTGTTTCAAAATTATTTTATTTTTATACAATCTTAAGTTCCTTTATTAATTCAATCGTCACTAACTATAATTCTAGTTAAGATTTATTTGTGAATATTTATTCTAATAGCATTTAAAAAATTTAATTAAAAAAAACCATCACTTATTGTTATGTAAAATTTTGATTTTTTTATTTATAAGACATAACAATTTAATATGTTCATGTATTATGTAATAATGATATTAATTTACAAATAAAGATATTTAAAAATGGTTAATAACAATTATTATGACTTTTTTATTAATTATAATACATAATTTTCAATATTATTTACCATAATTAAATTTAAAACTTTTGAAACATATTATCATTTGATTGGTTCCTTCATAATCACGTGGTATTGCCATCAGCTTCGCCATAATAGAATATACCACGTGATTTTTAGGTAACCAATTAAAACAAAACGCGCATCAAAACTTAAATAAATAAAATGAGAAAATAATGAATGTTTCAGAAAATAAATTATCTTTGTCAATCAACAGCAACTAATAATAATTCCAGTTTATTATAATATTTTTACATGAAATTACTACACATTAACATCTTTCATTGATTATTATTCAAATGTTTTTTTTTATTGTTCACTATCGTTGTTATAGAGATAAAAAAAAACAATCATATTATGATTAGTTAAAAAATTGAATTGATAAATCTTACATAGTTTGCAATCTTCAGAACTAAATTTACAAAAATGAATCGTACAAGTATATACGAGAATTATTCTCCATCAGTGCGAGGAAGAATAATTGGATTATTGGAAAGTGGTTGTTCTGCTTATGAAGTTTCTCAAATAGTTGGTTGCAACATCAAAACAGTTAAGCTGTGGAATAGAAAATATGCAATTGGTGGCGATGATTTTTTAAAGGATCACAGAAAAGAAAATAAGAGGCCAAGATTAACTACCCCTCATCAAGATAACGATTTTATTCAATCAGTGTTACACCACCCTTTTGAAGCTGCTGAAGATAGTGTTGCTCGTGCAGGCTTGAGATTTTCTAAATTTACAGCCCATAAAAGGTTGAAAGAAGCTGGAATCGTCAATCGACTAGCTGCACGGAAACCAAAGCTCACTCATCTACACCGTCGTGCCAGAATTAATTATGCCATCAATTGTTTAGGTTGGCATCAAAACGTGTGGGATAGGGTCATTTGGTCAGACGAGAAGGTAAGGTCGTTTATTTTATTATTAATTATACTTACTATACCTACTTACTAGCCTTAGCAGACTAGTACATATACAGATTCAAAAGTGTTGGAATTAGTTATTGTATCGTTTGATTTTAGTAATGTTATTAATACTGATATAAGCATTCAGTATTACGTTGGTTCTAGTAGAGAAGACAATAATTATGAAGAGCATTCTCAGTTAATGGAAAAAATAAAAATATAAATATTTCTTTGGTTGTTACACATAAATATTCTTTTGTATATGTTCATTTGATATTGACGAAAATATGCGTTAAAAAGTTATTAAATTTTAATCAATGAAAATTGTTTTCAAACTTAATCTGGTGAGTATCATATTTGAGATTGAAAGAAAATTTACAATAATGTATTTATATTTTTAAAAATTTATTCAATTTATTATGTTATGTATTATAGAACATATAATACTTAAATCAAGTATCAAGTAAATAAATTTGTGATCTGCATTAATACTATAAGTCATTGCATAATATTCATGCAATTCTCTGATACAACTTGGTTAGTACGTATATTTACATATAAAAGTTTATTCTTTCACTTAACAGAGTAAACATGGACGGAAAAATATGTTGCAAATCGCTCAGCAATTATACAAGCGCAACAACATGATTAAGTCTATTTACTTCCATTCTTTCATTATTATAAAAATATTTGTTGCTCCCTAGGCAGTAAATAGCTGATTACAATCAATACATTAAAAAATGGAAAGTTTAAAAAAAACTTCCAAAAAGTAGATAAAAATAAAAAATCAGATCTAATGAATTGATAATTGCATTACAAATCTTGATAAAATTCGATTATCAATTTATAATCTAATTAATTTAATTTATCAAACTAATTAAGATATCTTGAATTCACTTATTATTACAATTTACGACAATTTTATCATTATTATACTCTAGAGTATTGATATCAAATTTAAGACCACTTAAGTTTGTCATTTGTCTAGCTAAGCTATTTGAATAACAAAATTTTTTTAGAACTTACTTATTCACTTCAATAACCGTTTTCAAGTCTTATATAATAATTTTCAAGACGTAAAATTATACTAAAAATTAAGTAAAAATATAGAAATTAATTTAAATAATGTTTAGTTGCTTTAAAATAATAAAATAGAGATTACAAGAGTAATATCTAAAATTTTATTGCTAGCGCTGCTTCTAAACATTGCAGGATCACCCATTTGAAACTGAAGCAGTGGGCTCGACATCCTGCCATCTCCACCTTCATTGTAAGCTAGTACTCGAAGGTTATATGATTTACCCTGACTTAGATTCGTCACAAAAGCTTCAAGTTTTGATCCTCCAGGAATAAGAGTATCGTTAGTAGTAACCATATCTTGTTCTTTTTTCCAAAAGAGTACTTTACCATCTAGTGGTTCTTCATCTAGACTTTGTTGCACATAACGCCAGACAACCCGTACTGTTGAAGGATTAACTTCGTATACTTGATCAGAACTTGGAAGATTTTGAGGAGCTTTCCAATATGTCTTTTCGAGGAATCTTTCCCTTTCAGGACCTGCACCAGCTGAGTTATAAGCCATCACTTTAACATAATAGTATATATTTGGTTGAAGGCCAACAATCAATGACCCAGGTCTTGTAGTTCGAGATAAATAGTAAACAGCTCCTTCCTCTTGATTTTTTTGTGGCGAGTATTTAATTCTGTAACCTATAAGTTTGCCTCTGACCTTTGTTCGAGTTTCTTCAACAGGATGCCAAGATACATTCAAGCTTGTACTGTTGAAACTCAATGCAGACACTCTCTGAGGTTGTACCAGCGGCATATCTTCAGCACTGTAAATAGTAGCTATTTCTGATAACGGTCCAATGCTAGCTTCGTTGATTGCATAGCATAATATGTAACAAAATCAACAAGAGATACATGATCTCTTAAACTCTTCATCTATCTAAATATTTTTTTTTTTTTGTCATTGGAATCGCTTCATTTCTGCCATTTACGTTTTGTAGTATTTTATCTGAAATGGAAAATATATATAATTAGTACAATTTATTCAATCATTTTTTTTTCTAGTTATTTTCATCATCAATGTGTGGAAAATTGAAAATTTGGCGACCACGAAGTGATCGTTTAAATGCTGCATACGTTGTTCCTGACAACTACAGTAATCGTCAAAACGTAATGTACTGGGGTTGTATGACGAGCTATGGATTGATGGCCCTTCAAGAGGTTTCTCCACGAATGGACTCTGAAGAATATATAGATATTTTGGATGAAGTTATGTTACCTGCTGCGAGAGAAATATATCCGGAAGAAGAATATGAAGAAATTTTCTTCATGCAAGATAATAGTGCAGTTCATACTTCGCGAGCAGTAAATAGATGGTTTGGACACCACCCAGAAATTATATTATTACCTCATCCTTCAAAATCTCCTGACCTCAATCCCATAGAAAATATTTGGAGTAAATAATTATATCTAAATAGAATTCCAATCTCCGTATATTATTTAAATATTTAAATGAAATTGTTAAGACGAGACTTATTCTTTTTTTTTTCATTAGGTATTATGAGTTCGAACTGGAGAACGGGTCAAATAGTAAGAACTCGTCAGGATGTCAAAAATAATGTGGAAGAAATTTGGAGAAGACTATCTCATAGAGTAGACATTACTCGAAACTTAGCTTCTTCAATGCATCGACGTTTGCAATCCATTATATATAACCGAGGTTATTGGATCAAATATTAGAATGTGTTAATAATTTTAAGTTGACCTAACATTTAATTACATCCCCGATATACAAGAATGATATCATATGATGATGACAAAATATTGTTCTAAATTTTTCATCAAATTTTCGTAAATCTATTTGGGAATAAAAAATCTTGTTAAATTTATAAATAATTTTTGGATAGTCGTGATGCAATTATTAAATCATAGAATGCTTAATTATATTTACAGTTTCTTGCATCAATATTTATTCATATACTTCACTTTTTCTAATATATAAATCTTTAAAAGTATCTCTATGGTAAATATGATGTAAAATCGTGATAGAAAATTTTATCATTGTGAAGCATCAAAGAATTTACATAATAGTTACAAAAAATTTTCATCTTAATATGATGTAAATATGTTATCACAAAATATATGAAATCTTTTGTTAATTATTAAACGAATATTGCTGCACGTAAAATACTCATAGAATGATTCAATCTTTGAACATCTTCTTGCTGTAAATATGTTGCAAGATTGTTTAGAGAAATTTTAGCCATTATGATGCGTTATAAATTTTACATTTCATGTACATAACATTTACAGTTAATATTGCTAGCAATGAATTTATTTAAAATGTATAAATATATTTATACACTGTTGCATAAATATTGCTGCACAGATTGTCATCAAATCATATTAAGAAATTTGGTAATATTGTTGCTGTAAATATGATGTAAAGTTATGAACAAAAATAAAATGCGTTCTTCAATCAATCTATCAACATATTCTTTATAATCATTTTGGTATCATTATTAATAGTAATGATAAGGTACCGATCAACAAGATCATCGTTTTCAAATGGTCGAATCACTAGACGTCGACAATTTTTAATTGAATCTCGTAAAAAAATGAAATTCCTTCGAAGATATAATCATTCTCCATCATCCCATACTCAAGAAAATAGTGATAATATTGGTAATATTAACAATTCTGTAGATGATACTATTTCGCAGCCTAATGATTGTATTTACCACATTGCAAACTTAGATTATAATAAATTGAAATTATTATTAATTGCTACTGATTTACAAAGATAATTTATTTTCTGAAACATTCATTATTTTTTCATTTTATTTTTTGAGTTTTAACGCGCATTTTTTTCTAATTGGTTCTCTAAAAATCACGTGGTATATTCTATTATGGCGAAGTTGATGGCAATACCACGTGATTATGAAGGAACCAATCAAATGATAATATGTTTTAAATGTTTTAAATTGAATTATGGTGAATAATATTGAAAATTATTTATTATAATCAATAAAAAAATAATAATAATTGTTTTTAACCATTTTTAAATGTCTTTATTTGTAAATAAATATCATTATTAATAATACATGAACATATTAAATTTTTATATCTTATAAATAAAAAAATGAAAATCAAAATTTTACGTAACAATAAGTGATAGTTTTTTTTTATACGCTATTAAAATAAATATTCTCGAATGAATCTTAACAAAAATTACAGTTAGGGACAATATAATTAATAAAGACACTCAAGACCGTATAAAAATAAAATAATTTTAGAACAATGTGTGAGTAATTAATTAATTAATTAACTTAAATTATTATCTTATAAATATATCAATTAAATTTAATAATTACAATAATTTTTTATGATTCTTTTTTGTAGGGACTCGCAAACAAGAGAAAGAATTAATTTTCATGAGAACTGTGGTTTGGGAAAAATTGTTTTTCTCAAAATCATGGCAGCATGTGGCAAAACCAACTGAAAATAAATGGAGGTAACTATTAAATAAATTGTTATTATATTTTCGATAAGTCATCATTATAAGCTTGACTTAATCGACCAATAGTATATTTTCTAATAGTAGGTTGAGTAAAAGCTGGTCATAAAAGTTCCAAAGCATCTTCTTGATCAGGTGGTGTCCAGATAGCTAGCATTTCTAGTGCTTGTCTTTCCTCACCAGCTACTCTCCAATTAACACACTTGACAAATTTAGTCAACGCTTTTTTCTGTGTTAACAAATACTATCGGAATTTACATATTAAATCTTGTTCCTCTATTGATAATGCAGTTGTTGGTGGATATCCCATAATAATATTAAGAGCATCCTTGACACATAAAGTTGATTTGACTTCTTTGGTATTCTCATCACTACGTAAACTAAATGCTAATTTATGATGTTTAGCTTCAACTAGATTCTTCTAGAGTATGAAATAATCCGGAATCGTAAAAACATCTGGTTGTGATCAATGTTGAACCACTTCATCACCATCTTTTTCATAATAAACAGTAGAGTAAGGTATACCGTCCATTGTGACTTCTGAAAACTCAATAGTTGAATAAAGATACTCAGACGCATGTTTTTCACGTTCGTTAATCAGTTCTATTTTGCAAAATGTTAATCTATCTAACCAATCAACCCTTGACATTTGACAATTTCTTCTCTTTTTAGCCAACTTGGCTAACCTTCGCATCTTCGCCGTAATCACGAGCTTTACTAGGTGTTGTTGAAGGATTAGAACCATCAGCTTCTACTCCAGGTCACACTCTAAAATCCATCATTCTCTGTCTAATGACACCATGTTTACCAAAAAGAGATATTGTCGTACCTCCTATTGGAATTTGACGACCTGGTCCTGCACAATCGTAAATAGTGATGCATAATTGGGCAGATCTGAAAAAGATATTGAAAGTGTTACCCACTGATTACAACTATACATACAAAAATAAATTTAATTAAAAATAATAATCGAGCAAATGTAAATAAAAGCATCAATAAGTCAAAACTTACTTCCACCGAGTTGGAAAATGTTTGTAGATCTTATGAACAGGTAATGCTAGTGGTCTACCACCACCCCAGATTTGTAATGAAGCTGCTAAATCACCTTTTTCACTTTCAGACTCATATGAACTAGAATACTTTATCTTCGGATCCAACAACAATTTATCATACTCAGGCCTTTGTCTCTTGCTTTCTAAATTTCCTCTGAAAAAAGCAATATCGAGTATATTTATTATTAAAGAAATAAATTATTCAATTGTGTTTTAACATATCACTAACATTTCAATTTGTATTCTTGTTCTTATAATAATTAAAGAGTGTTGAAAAAAATTTAATTTTCAGATTAATAACTAGACTAATGAAAAATGGGAAAAATTGGGAGGAGAACTGTCAGAAGTTCAGCGAAATTATATATGAGTACAATGTAATTAGAAAAAATTTTAATATTTCTGTATGATTTGAATAATTATAAAATAATAACTTTAAAAATTATTAATTCATTTTCAGTATCACAGAATCAGAAGAGAGTTAGGATTTAAAGAAGAATCCTTCAAATTAAAGAAATACATGGAAAATTATTTTATGATTGTCACTGAAAGAGAGAAAAAGTGGTACAGAGAATGTAGAAGATCGCGAGAAGAAGTCTATAAATTTCAAAATATCGAAAAATAAATATTCATATAAATAATTTTAATAATAATTTTGAAAAAAAAAAATAAAATAAAACGAGTTAAAGTAAATTAAACGAGTCAAATTTAGAGGGAAGACAAAGTAGTTCAATACAATGAAATTATAGCTTCTTATGTTTCAGTTAATCATTGCACTGCTATATTGCTGATAGTATCGTACCTCTTATAGGAATTTGACGACCTGGTCCTGCACAATCGTAAGGTCACATCAGGTAATGCTAGTGGTCTACCACCACCCCAGATTTGTAATGAAGCTGCTAAATCACCTTTTCCACTTCCAGACTCATATGAACCAGAATACTTTATCTTCGGATCCAACAACAATTTATCATACTCAGGTCTTTGTCTCTTGCTTTCTAAATTTCCTCTGAAAAAAACAATATTAAGTAATATTACTTATATATATTTCATCCGCTATTGAATTACATCTTTACGTCATTACATCATAAATAAAAAAATATTTTGTTCTCAATTCTTAGTTTTTCACTTTACCTTTTAGATGACCGATATAATCCCTCTGCGTCTTTTTTATAAGTTTTAGTGAATGCTTCAACTTTTTCAGCAACCATAAATGCACTGTAAAAACCTACACCAAATTGGCTGATAATCTTGCTGGGATCTTCTGAAGATTTTTTTTCTTTCAATTGATCTATAAAAGCCTAGCATAAAAGAATAAATAAATATTCAAAAGATTACAAGGAAATATAATAATGACATTTAATGAATTCTTATTACCTTTGAGCCAGATCGTGCAGTAGGACCAAGATTTGAAATCAATTAATCTCTAGTCATACCAATCCCTGTATCTTGAATGGTTAAAATGCGATTTTGTTTATTTGTCACGATATGTATTTCTGAATTCCTGTCTCCTCCTTCTTCTACGGATAAATTTTCACTCAATCTCATGTATCGTAATTTTTTAAGTGCATCACTCGCATTTGAAACCAATTCACGAACAATAAAACTTACTTCTTTATCTGAATACAATGATTTAGCAACAATTTCCAAAAACTTTTGAGTTTCAGATTTATATTATGATAATCCTCTTTTACACTTTCCTCCTTTACACTCTCTGATGCTGCTTGTGAAGATAGAGCTCTGACATGAAATTTCGAAAACACTGTTGAAATAATCTAAAATAATTTACTGATGAAGGTAAATATTAAGACTAATAAATTTATTCAATTTTAATAAAATTATTCTCTTTGTTGAGGTTATACACTACACATATACAAAATATTTAAAGTACAAATGTTCATTGTTGAAGGGATAATAGAAAGGGTATTTAGTCATAAAAATTTAAATGATTATAGATGGGAAAATCTATCTAGAAAAAAAAATACTCCTCAGTCGGTAATTGCTCAGAAGATACAAACCAGGCATTAATGCTCCCGAGTGTACCAATGTGACGTAACATTGGTATGTTCTTGTTCTACTTAAGAAAAATATAACTTTGATGTTACTTATAGATAAAAATATTGTAACATTCTCAGTAAACATTGTTATATCGTTGTCATATGCTTATAATGTTACTAATATGACATACTTATATTGTAGTATTGTAACATGAAAGTATCATAGATGTTACTATTCCCTACTCAACAATTGACAATGTGACATCACTGTGATATTAACGTAACATACTCGCTATATTGTACAAAAAAAATTGTTTAATGATTGATATTGCCAATGTAATTGAATTATCAAGAGTGACTGCTCGTCACTCGCGCCACGTCACGTCTCCCGCATCTGCTCTCACTCTTTCTGTCATTCTCTACTCTGTCTTACCAGCGCGCGACGGCAGACACTCTTATACACAAAATTTCTTCTTTTCCCTCACCCCGCTATCGTATTTATTCTAATTACTCCGAAAATATTCCATGCATAGGCAAATGATTCTTACATTTGCCATATAAATCTTGTATAAGCTTTCATCTAACATCTGAATTATGATTTTTCATTTACTTGTTAAAAATATATTCGTCTGTAAAGATTTACAGTCGGAACTTTTCTTAAAAATATTCAATCCATCAAAGAAAGTGTGACATTTTCAGATTTTGCAAGTTGGTAACACTGAATAGACAACAGTCAAGCTTGAAACCATCTGAAAAACGGAATTATTAATTATATTTTAATGTCTGTATTTTTTTATACATAATTTTTTGTTTTATAATATAGAAAGCGGCCAGAGACGTAACAAATAATCATATTCAGCGAAATTTTCACAGAACGTGTATAACTGATAATTCTTTTCTCTTGATAGCCATAAAGGGAACAATTTATAAAGATATTGAGGATACTATTTTTCAAACACAGCGGAAAATGCTATTGATTGAAAATTTATGAATATGTATGTAATTTCAATCACTCTTGATTTTTAATTCATACAAAAACTAATTAAATATTATGAATGCATTTATCAATAATTACTTGAATTATGGTGTTTAACCTAGATTGTTTATTTTTAAATAATGTAATCAAGAAGACTAAATCAAATGAATACAATGCAAAAAATTTGAATGAACGATAAATTGCATTATAAAACAGTTAAAAATTGATTGAATTTTGTAAATTTTAATCGAGAAAATAATGATTGCTACTTATATAATTCTTCTATATATATATAATTTCATTTATACTTTTTGAAGCACTGAATACTGCTGCTAATATATATCTACTAGACATGAGATTCTTTCAATTCATCAATTTAAAAAATTAATCAATAAAAATATTGTTAATCAACATCTATTTCAAATTAATTAACATTTTAACTTCTGTAATTCTTTTTTATAAAAAAGAATTGTTTTATGTTAATCGTAAATTTTTTTTGTCATATTTAATGAAATATCCAAAAGAGAACGCCACTATCTATTCCTTGTTTGCTACATCGAAAAGTTTAAGGCTGGGCTGAAGTCAGAAAATTTCCCGAAGTTGATTTTACGCCCTCGCGTTGTGCGGTGGAAGGCCGAAGCTCAATATCAATTAAAATTGAGTAGGTAACAGGGAAATCGTTTAAAAAATGATAATTTACAGGGATGCCGTTGAAAAAGGGAGCCTTAGGGCACCAAAAAATTTTCAATTTTTTAAATCTGTCAAAATAACCTATATATGTAGGTATTTTGACAGATTCCAGATCAACCGTTCTAATAAGAGTAATTGTTTTAAAGTACAAACGACAGATTTCTGTATTATATTAGAAAGAACCTAGATGATATTGAAAGGACTTTGAAAGTGAATTCTACGATAATTATTATTCAAACTCTATATTTCATATACCATGAAAAAAAGGACGATTTATTATTGATCCAGAATCTAAAATGGACTTGGGATTCACAAACAATGTCAACGGGAGTTGTGAATTTTCATAGATTTTATATGTTTCATTTATTTAAACAATTTCCTAGATACGTAAGTAAATAACTGTACATAACCATACTAATACTCTTGTTTTCAATAATCTTTTTTTCTTTTCAAAAATTTTTAGAAATTTATTTCAAAACATTGAATTTTTTTCAGGTTACAGACTGTTGCTGTTTATGTTTAGCTGGCAAAGTTGAAGAAACTCCTAAAAAATGCAGGGATATAATTAATACTGCCAAGACATTACTAACTAAACAAAAATTTATGACTTTCGGAGAAGATCCAAAGGTTTCTCATCCAAAATTCATTCAAACAATTATTTTGTGTGATGGGATACAAATGACTGCCGCATTCATAACACACCGTTTGCTATCTCACTCACACTGGAGTTTGCTCGATAGGTGGAGTCGTGTTGCATAAAAGTAGTTCTCACTACTATATGTACGTACACCCAAACGCATAAATGCCTGGTTCATACCTTAAGAGTAATTACCGACTGAGATAGATTTTTTTTTGAAATAAAGTTTCTACTCATAAATTTTTTAATCATGGGTCATATTTAAAATGATGAACCTGAGTTATGAAATTACTAAATTTAACAAACTCATTGTGTTTTATGAGTTGTAATTATTTTTTTTATAATTAGGAAATCAGCAAATACCAGTTAAATTTAAAATTATCTATGAAATCTTGATAAATTATAAATAATTAATGTTTTATTTTTCATCATATAAGATTAAGATGACAGCTATGGAACTCCATTAAAAAATGATAAATTATTTATTTATTTTCTATCGAATTTCTGTAGATAATTTTTACTTTCACTAGTATTTGCTGATTTTCTAATTATAAAAAAAATAATTACAACTCATAAAACATAATGAGTTTGTTAAATTTAGTAATTTCATAACTCAGGTTCATCATTTTAAATATGACCCATGATTAAAAAATTTATGAGTAGAAACTTTATTTCAAAAAAAAATCTATCTCAGTCGGTAATTACTCTTAAGGTATGAACCAGGCATTTATGCGTTTGGGTGTATATGTGTGTGTTGTACATACACATATTTGATAGTAAAAAATTTGAAATAGGATTTATAATTTAATGAGAATATTTTACATTAAATTGAATGTCTTTGAACAGAATATAAATAGAAAAATTAAAGATAGTAATTTTTTAACGAAAGCAAATACTATACATTACAAATTTTCAGTAAAAAAAGGAATGAATGAATATATGATATAATAATAAATGAAGATTTATCAGAATTTAGAATAATTGCAATAAAATAAGATATTCATTAAATCATACAATATTAAATCGGATAAATGACAAATGTATTTTGACAATGACCGTAGCAATGTAATTGATTATAATGATAATTGTTGATATTATTTTAATAAAAAAAAAAAAAATATCTTTATCACATATAATTTCAGCATTTATATTAACAATTTAAAGGCCTGTTTTAATATCAATAACATTGTTATTTTTTGATAATGACAATAAACGAAATAAATAGTTTTATCTTTCAGTACCATCATAAATTCAAATACTGATAAATAATAATAAATAATGATAATAAACAATAAATCATTGACTAGTTTTAAGACGCAAAAATGAGAAATTTAAATTTTTAGTTAATAAATATTAACTACAAAGTAATAACAAATTATTACAGTGAATAAAAAAAAAATTAATTAAATTAAAAGTAATAATTGAATTATTATTATTATTATTATTATTATTATTATTATTATTATTATTAGACATTAGTTTAAAAATAATCATAAACGAAATAAATATACATATCGTTTATTATATGAGATTTTTATTCATTATTCATTTCAATAACTGTCAGTGGATACATTTACACTAATGCAATTGTCAGAAAAGTGCAGGGCACCATCAATTTTTGATACGGATTGAGCATTTTTCAAGTCTGGATGACTGGGGTCAATGGATAGCATGATGCTGCCATCTGTTAGATACTTTGGAACTTAATTCCAACGTAGACCATATGAAATCGTATGTTTCTAATTTCTTCGTAATTATCGAATTATATCGCTTGAAATATGTTTTTTTAGGTACAAAAACGGTGCAAGAATTGCGGAAACTAAGTTTGATAAGCGCAAATTAAATAAAAAATGAATTATTAATGATTTCTTTTCATAACCTTGTAGCGGCCATCTTGGCGTTGAAGCGCGGCAAATAAATTCATAATTATGCAATTTTCTTTTTAATTATTTTATTAAAAAAATCAATTGGATAATCAAAAGTTATAGATTCCGCATTGCAGAATGAAATGAGCTTTAATTTGAGACCAAAATTCCTAAGTAAAAATATGAATTCGCGGAGAAATTAGAAACATACAATCCAATGTATTTACATAGGGGGAATCAGTCGCCTCTCTGGCTTCAGCCCAGCCTTAAGACTCGCTTTCGATTATCTACTATCTTATCGACTGACTACTCCTCTCAGTTGCGCTCGTTGTCCACCAGAGGTTCATTCGCTCTACTTGAACCCCCACAAAACAATTCACACATCGTTCAAAAATATTAAAATTGTTACATTTAATTTGATAAGATGAAAACAATGGGACGTAGGGGGTTACAGAATAACAAGTTAATACTGTGATCTGAATGAATCAACAGTTACCACTGAAATGTCGCAACAGAAATGTAAGATGTTTTTTTTAATTAAATAAGTTGTTTAAAACTTTGGTATCCTATGGAAAATTTCCTGGATTTATTATGTCTATTAATTTTTGTCTTTTTTATAAGCGTGAAATTAAGTTAAAATAAATTGATCGATCAATTTATCGGTTAGTTGGGTTAGAATTAATAGGTTATTTGTTCCACACGTTTCATTGTTGTGAACAATTATAACAATTAATATATAAATCAGATTGTTCAATGTCATTGAAAATTGTGGTTCAAGATGATAAGATATCAATCTGAATAATAAAACTTTATGACATTGTATTATCTATTTCGATATCAATAGTAAAAATAAATGACAACAATGAAACATGTGAAAAGGACAACGGATTTATTTTAACTCCACGTTACATGTTTATTTTAGAAAATCATTACTATATGTAATGAATGTTTAATGATTTTAATAGGATCAAAAATTATTAAATATTTATATATATATATATATTTATATTTGACAAATTCCAATCCAGATGAAATTATTTTACAATAATTATATATATTGATTATTCTCTAAAATAAGCATGTAACAATAAAGCAGAATGTTTTTTGATCTACTCTCTATATATTTTTTTTTAGAACACGATTATGAAGCTGAAAATATGTATTTGAGAGAACAGCTTTCTCGTCAAGCAGCTAGCAATGCTGAGTTACGAAAAATGGTGGCTCATTTAACAAGTTATCTGAAAGCTCCACCACCTCCACCACCACCACCATAATCAAATGAGCCTGCAGCAGTACCACCAGCAGGACTATTAACAGCTCAACTAGCATCGGTACCACTACTTGGGCAAACTCAGGTACCATTACGTCAATTACCACCACAACCATCAAGTGAGCCTGCAGCATTTCGATCAGTGCCTCAACGAGTACAAGGACGAAAGCCTCGACTAACATCGAGACCATTATCTAGGCAAAGCCAGGCACCATTCCGTGGACCACCAATGTCTCAACGAGTACAAGCACCAGAAGGTGAAAACAATAGTGAGTTTAATTAACTAAAGAAAACTTTTGAACGAGAATTTTTTAAATATTTGAATTTATATTTAATGAATCAGAGTAAAATAATACTCGTCTTCAAATATAAATACAAATGTCTAAAAAATTTTAGTAAAATAGTTCTATTTAATAATTATGGATTATTTTATAGATTTTAAAGGCCGTCGTCGCCGCAATGGCGGTACTAATAGACAAAACTGGTGGCTCAATTATCAACAAGCATACGATCATAGAACTGGGCGTGGTTTGGAGAATTCAGCCCACGATAGTTGTCAACAGTCGGATAATGCTATCCATTACCATGTTCATTTTACCCATGAAAAGAAGAATTAGTACGACTACTATAAAAAAATTAAATTTATAATAAATTAGAAAAATAAAATTTATTCTTTTTTGAATTTATAGTAATTTTCACTAATCAAACATTTTAATCTTTCGTAGTTTTTTAAATTTTTTGTTCATAGTCTATTTCGTGTTGTAGACGATTCAGAGCAGAATGTTCGGATCTAAAATGTAATATTTACTGAAAGATTCATTATCGTTAGCTACATAGTTTGTAGAATGATAAAATCAATTTAAATTTTGTTTATCGAATTTCAGCACAATGATTTTCAATTTAATTAGGAAGATTTTTGGGATTCTTTCTATTTTCACATATAGGTACATGTATGGAAGTACGCTTTCTTTGAAAAGAAGTATTTTTTTGCTTGTCCACGAAATTAAAATTAATCTGTGTATGAACACAAAATTTGATTAATTAATTAATATATTTTTCAAAAACATGATTATTGACTTTACATAATCAAATTTTCAAGGATTTGAAGAACTCCACGATAAGCTCCTTTTCTCCAGAATAATCATACTTTTAGCGTATACGTATACCATATATCGTTTTTTTAACTTGCAACATTAAATAGCTTATAATTATGCAGTTAAGTTGCTCTATAGTTATATGTTTTTATGTGTAATTAATAACGTAATGTTATAAGTTATTATTTTATGCACAGAAATAAAGACTGTTCAGTAATACAAGTCTTTGGTATTATCACTTTGATATTTTGAAAAGGTAAATTGGAAGACCGTTTCTGCATTTCTACGGGAGTTTTTTTCTCTAGACTCCATCCTTCTGCCAGTTAATCAGACAATAAATCGAGCTATTTATTTTCTTGGTCTTGGCAGCATCTGATAACTCACTGATGACTGTAAGGAGTGATTCCAACTGACAGACAAAATAGATTTTTTGTAGTAATGTTTCGAACATTGGTGATGAGTTTTACAATTTTATATTCTTCTTTTGAAATTTTTTCGAATGTTTCATAAATTTTACCACCTCTTGCTAATATTTAAGATGTTAATCGTTCTCGAATGAGAGGCTTTTTAGTCCACTCAACCTCACAGGATGTTTCAAGTTCTGAATTAGAGTCGGGTTGAATTTCTGACTGATTGTTGATTTACCAGCTCGAGCTTTAACCTTTGATGATTTAGGTGTTGAAACTACCGGAGTTGATTTTGTTTTTCGTAATTCTTCAACATTATCAAGTGACATTTTCTTAATATGTGGAGGAGATGGATCTTCAGAATTTTCATTTATTATTTTTTAAAAATTTGTGCTTGATCAGCCGTCGAAAAAATATTTTTTATTTGAACCTTCAATTTTTCTTCTTCATCAGTTTCTACAGCATAACAAGGATCATCATCGGCATCAGATTTATGTTCGATTCCCGGCCGGGACGAAATCATTTAATATGGTTTTTTCTCTGGCCACCGTGAGCAGGAGGCTTCTCCGGAGAGGCCGGTTGTATCGGCACAGGTTTTCTGCAGTTTCCCTGTGTCCTCGTGCAAATGCGATACAATGGTTAGGGCGTAAGTCGGCTGCAGACGCAACCCGATGGACTATGTGTGTAATAGTTTATCGGGCAGGTAGGAAGGTGGTGAGTCTTTAGAGGGGGGAGGGGGGCTTAGAGGGAGTGCGCGTAGGATCCCGATCGTAGGGATAAGGAGGAAGTATTGTAAAACACCTGGCTGAAACCAGGTATACAATTAAAATAAATGATCATATATATACTTACTACAATTCTAGGATAATAATTGTTATCAGACCATTTAGCAAATCATTCTTTTCCGATTCAGGCATTACTTGGATCATAAACAGGTGTATAACTTCTTAAAATACCAAGAGACGGTCCACTGGGTCTGCTTGGTGTTGATGGAGATGCTGAAACTTTGCTTTCCTCGTTTTTTTTCTTTGACACTTCCCTCAATATTTGATATTACAAAATCAATAAAATTAACAACAGTTGATGAAATTGAATTGATATTCTTTCATTTTTTTTTTAACTTCTCTGTAAGTTCGCCAGAAACATGATCATGTAGCTTTTTTGCATGCTTGAAAACACCTTGTAGTAAAGAAAATGGATTATCTTTAGCATATTTGGAAGATCCACTAGAAGAAGCACTTGATGAGCTTGCATAAGACATTACAGAAAGTCTAGATGAGAGAGGAAATGGTTGAGGATTTCTGGCTACTGAACCAAGAAATGCTAGATCTTTATTATCAGATATGTCTGCCATATTAGAAGTATTGCTGTTTCTTCTTTTTGATGAAGAATGAAAGTTCATTACATTTTCACAATAAACTGCTCAAACCTCTTTACCAGATAATTCTTTTGAAGTCTCATCGATGTAAAGTAGGCATGTGACTTTTAACAAAACATTTATTTCTTTTTCAACTGGAAGAGTTTGGATTTATCTCCAGATATGAACGATTCTTCTTTACTATCGCTAATTAAACTTAATACTGCAGGAATTTTTTCCTTAGAAATGATTCCTGTAATAGTTGATTTACTTAAATCTGATGATACACTTGTTGTACGATCATTGTCATTACTTTTGTTTGAATCATTACTTCTATTTGTCATTTTACTTATAGGTGTTTCGATGGTTTTGGAGCTACTTTCGAATGTATTATTTGTCTGCATTTTTTACAGAAGCACTTGGATCTTCGTCTTCCTGCAAAGAGTCCAATACAATTTTTTGAACATCTTCATTAAGTTCAACGAATTCTTTTGGTTTTAAAGGTGCTAGAGACTCATCATAAACTACTTCTATACTTTCAAATATCAACATTTATATTTTCTTCTATTCCAGTTTTTTCTGTACCTTCTTGACTTAGTGTTTCCGGAATAATTTGACTTGATATTTTGTGGGGTTTATTTATTGATTCATTATCTAAATCAGTATCAGTTTTTTTGTCACTCAGTATGCTCCTTTTCTCTTCTACTATTGTTTTCGGAGTTCCATTTACTTTTTCTACTTTACTTTATTCTATCTCAGATGTAGTTTCACTTGAGATTTTGATACGTTGTGAAGCTGGTTCATCAGCTGAGTCTGCTACATCACTCTTCTTATTACCAATCAGATCAAATGTTCTCTTTGGTGAAAAACTATTGATAAAAAAGAATGTGTAAATTTTTAGAATTTTCTTGACTAAATTTTTTTTATAGAAATTACCTTTATCATTACCTGTTTCATTTAAATGAGTTACATCAAAATCATCGAGTTGAAGGCTTTGGCTTTCTTCTCCTTTAATTTTATTTTCAGATGAAGTGAGTTATGTCAATTTAAAGAGTAAAGTTAATTCGAAAAATATTAAAAAAAAAAAATCAATTTCAATAATTGAATACAGTTAAACAAAATAAGTTTCTTGATTATTAAACAGAACAAGTTCATTGACTGGACTAGTAAATTTATTTATTATTTAAAAATTGCACTTTATATCTAATAATATACTAGAAGATCATTTCTTTTACAATAAACGGTTAAAACTATTCCTACTTCACCAACATTATAAATTTACTGCTGGCACACTTCGGAAGGGGCATAAATATTATATGACATATACAATACAGTCTTTAAATAATAGCATACAGACAACGACAACTGTCTCATGAAAAATCTCTTTAGATGTCTATAGGATAAATTGTATAGTTGCAACTAATATCATCGCCGTTAACTCTGGACGCACACAGAAGGCGGGATGTTTTAATTTCCATTTATCGATGATTTTAACGTTTTCCGATAATCTATAGTTTTATTTCTATGCTTGGTAATATTTCTTTAGTGTAGTTTAGTGTACTATCGTATAGACAAAGTTTAATGGATTTTCATATTAATTTCGATTAATTTAATACATTATTCCTTTTTCTGTGCTATAAACTATTCTATTTATTTATAATTTCTTTTAAATACCTGATAGTGAATAGATTATCTTGAATTAATTGATTATCTTTCGCTTTGTGTTGTTGTTATTGACAGCAGCACACTTTAATTCGGAACGTATAGACTAAGTTAAGTGTAGTTTTTCATAAATTCCGATTGATTAACTACATTTACCTTTTTCTATATAAAATTGTTATATTTATAAATAATATCATTTGACAACACTATAAATAAAGTATATTGAATTTAAATACTGTCTTCTCAGACAAACTGTGTTATTGTTATTCACAATTACAGATTTTTGACAGTAATTTTTATTATTATATTTTGCATTTCAAGTCTGCCTCTTGCGACTTTCTAGTCTGCCTCTTGCGACTATTATTATCATTAGAATCATATCAGCCAAAATTATTATTTCAATCACATTTGATTGGAATTAGAATCAATATCATGTCAATGTTAAATAAAAGACTGTTAGATATTATTATTCATAATTGCTGGTTAGAAGATGAACATATTGATAGAATCGCTCATCTAATTCATGTTCAATTTCATTATGAATATCGAGAAAGTTGGAAATTACAGATCCCTGAAATGATTCAACCGATTCCTGAGAATAAACGACATATCCAAATACTTGCTCGAATTGATAAAGAATTCAGTGATCCCGATGCATTTTTAATGGAGGGAGGTCATTGGGTGTGCAGTTATTATGATACTCATAATATTTATATTTTTGACTCATTGAATAATAAAATTGATGATAATAAATATTTAAATTTTTTGAAATGTCTTTATCCTTTCTATTCTTTCGAAGAAAATCCTATCATTTTTCCAACTGTTCAGCAGCAAAACAATAGTTACGATTGTGGTGTTTTTGCTGTAGCGTTTGCGGTTTCATTAGCCCAAGGAGAATGGCCAGAAAATGTGCAATATCATGCTGATCGAATGCGCAATCACTTGATACAAATTTTTAACTCGCAAACTATTACTCTGTTTCCAAAAATTAATGGGCAGTCCGTACTTGCTGTAGACAAAAAAAAATGAAAGTTATGAACACTCAGAGAAATAAACAGCAAACGAGTCACGGAAGTTGTGAAGCAACTTCAGCAAAGAAACGAAAGAGATCGTTCAATATTCCTCCTTTACCTAGTATTCAAAGAGAAATACTCGAAAATAATGGAAAGCTTAATGATTTACATGTATATCATTTTGGAATGCTCCTGAAAAAATATACTGATTTCATTCACAGAGATACACTATATATCCAAAGACCTGAAAAAAATTGAACCAATTCACCCTTGGGAAAAGCATATACAGATTTTACATAGAAATTCTGCTGATCATTGGATATGTACTTATTATAATGCGAAAGAAATATACGTGTATGATTCTCTCAATCGAGTACAGCTGAATGAAGAGTTCAGATTTTATTCAGAATATTTATATCCATTTTACTTTAAAAATGGTAAAACAGTGTACTTTTTGGAAGTACAAGAGCAACAAAATGATGTTGATTGTGGATTGTTTGCAATTGCATTTGCAACTTCACTTCTTTTTAATCAAAAACCTGAGAATTTAGTTTATAATTATTCACAAATGCGAATGCATTTAATAAAAATGTTTGAGCTGGAGAATATAATTCATTTTCCAGCCTCAATGAGAAATAATGATAGTTTGAACATCCTACCACTTGAAAATATTAGAAAGTCAGAATGTTTAGCTATGCCTCAACGTAGGGCGCGTTATAAGAAGATTCATGCCGTCCCCAGTTGAGTACACTTCGGCGCATATGAAGAAGCAAATGAATATTGTAAGTCATGGCTCTTTCTCCAAAATATTATTGATATAGTTCGACGAATCTTTGTCATTCGCTATTTGTTGTTTCAATCATCTTATTAGTTTTTTTTTCATATAAAAATACATTCATAGCTGAAACACGTAATGCTAAATATTCTCAATATTCAGGGGGTAACGTTTTATCGAGACAAATGAGAGCGTAAAATATCAGCCATGAACGCCATTGAGATGGTTTCCAAATATTCCTTCCTTGTGAGCTTCTGGGTGCTCGTGTTATACAGGAAAGGTGTTTAATTGATAATAATCGTTCATTTATCCGATGTAAATTTATTGGGGATCCAGTGTAGAATTCTATATTAGTGGTACTTAATATGATATATAAGTACTGTTTAGCAACTCCAAGTAATATCGAGTGCATGTAGTCTTGCGCTATGCCATCCACTAAATCAAAATATTCTAAATTCATTGAGATTGATGGGCCAAGAATAAATACCCTTTGTTGAAAACTCAACTATTTGCGCCGTAAGTCTCAGGAGGCAGCACTCTTCAGTCTGCCTATCCGCTGCTGCCACCAGGTGTTCGTGTAAGCGAACTTCTGGCTACTCGCCATTCCTAGTACTCTAGTACACGCGCGCGGTTACGCTATCTCGTCACTCTAAAGTTTTCTTTCTCATCACATCTTTTTTGTTCATTAAAACATCAACACATCAGTTCAATCACTTCTCTGGAATAAATCTACACATCAAGAGACACGTCTACACCTCATTTGACATCAAAATTGACCATCGAAACACCTCACCTGGTTCCCACGCCGGCAACGCGTGCAACAGGCACTCGCCTTCAGCTCAGTGTGGAGACAGTTGAGGTACAGATCGATAATATCTGTATATGAGGGCTGAAAAAAGCATTAATTGACACTCAAGTGAGGGCCTTACAACCCCTCATACACTCTCAGACACCTCATTCTCAGCAAATCTGACAAGTCAACAAAACACTCATTGTGTGTCTCCACACATAGTATCATACATACACACGTGGTCTCATCACTCAGTCGGGATTCATAGATCAACATCATTTCACCAGTGAATCGAGCAACCATTGTGACTCCTAGATTAGTTAGTGAATTAATTGTAGTGATACTCAGTGTAAAAATACAGACTATTTTGTGTAATAAAACCTGTCTACTTATTTGATCCGACACTCATCATTCCTTATACCAGCGTAATTTTTAATTGAATTACTACAATATTTTTCACCCTTGATAGTTATAATCGGTGCCTAAGGATTTCTCATAATTTCATGCATAGCATTCTTGATAGATTCATTAGTACAATTCTGATGGATAACATCGGCTGATATTCGAAATTGTATTCCATTGAAATTAGTACCTTTTTATTCTCAAAATGGACATTCGTAAAATCCGGTGTACTGTTCCATAATCAAGATTTTACATCGTGCAACGGAGTCAAAACATCCGTTTAGTGGAAATATTCTACTCGTTATTTACTGTTGACCGAACCTCCATTGTATGCCCTGATTAAATGATCCTATTGGAAAATACAAATTGAATGGGAAAATTGCATCGGAAATTTCCTATTGAATCCTATTAGAAATGTATTTCCTATAGAAATCCATTGAATCCCATCCAATTGTTCTATAGAAATGTACTGAATCCTTTTCAGTTTTTCTATAGGAAAGAAGAAATTTTTATAGGATTTTGAAATGAACTTTATAATTCTATTTAATTTTCTTCTTTTCTTTTCAACTTTGCAACAGGATTAGACGTTATTCAATGGGATTTGAATACTATCGACATTTCTTATTGAATTAAAGGTAAACCTATTATAAGTTTCAATAGGACTAAATGTATCTCAATAGAATTTTGATATGAAGTATATAATCCTGTTCAATTTTCTTCTTTTCTTTTTAACTCTGCGATAGGATTTGACGTTATTTAATAGGATTTTGATACTATCGACATTTCTTATTGAATTAACGGTAAACCTATACATTACTACAAAAAAAATTAATTTAAACGAAAGGAAATTTTACTTCACTCCGGAGTTTTTTTATGTATACGGATTTGTTGTTTAAAGATACACTTGAAATAAAATTTATTAAAAACGTTGTCTGAGGAAATCCTGCAGATGATAAGATTCTATTCTGGCATCCTCGGGTCCACAGTCCAGTACACTGCGAACTGCACCATTCGTAAACATAGAGACATAACGTTCGCCTATCTATTAAAGTTGAACATTTGAAATAATTAAAACATTAATCAAGTTTGCTTTCCACCAAGTATTTCATAGCAGAAAAAGAATAATTGTCATTTGTAATAAATGACAGGTAAAATGTAACTTAGAAATTATATCTTTATCGCAATGTCCCATGATAGGATTTTATATTATGCAAAAGGAGAACAGTAAAACAATTTCTATAGAAAATCGATAGATTCAAAAGAAATATACGGCATAGAAAATATTTTCTCCACTGCAAATCCTTAGAAAAAATTAAAGTGTTTAGTGATTAGTCACTTGAAGTGTTCAACAATTTATGATGTTTATGATATCATATATTTTGTTGACTGTTCTATATTAAACTTCCCATTAGGAAGTTATTGAAATTGGGTCGATTGCTGAAATGTGAATTTTCATCATATCTCCACGTTTCAAGATATATGCAAGCATACTGACGAACTTTTAAAATGATGTGTGTTTGTACGTACGTGAGTATGTACGTATGTATGTACGTACGTATGTCAGCATTTTTTTCGTTTTCGATATCTCAAGCACCAAAATTAATTCGACAGATATTGTTATAAAGAGGATCTGAAAGGAGTTTAAACAAATTCGGTCATGCCGTTTTTTTTTCATAAAAAAAAACTAATAATGAATAAATGAAAAGATTGACTATTTATTAATATACTTTTAAGCAAAAAAAAAACGATTTTATTTGAAAATGAACTCGATATTCACTGAACATGATTATTTACAACTAAATATGACTTCCGACAATTACACATTGATTGTAACAATATAAATTTGTTAGAAACAATTGAAAATTGTATTTATCGAATAACTAATACATATATTACATGAATTTAGATGTTTCTAACGAAATAATGTTATTCATGATGAGAAATGACTTTTAATAATTTTGTATTGTTTATAACAATATCAATTTGTTAGAAACGATTAACAATGGAAACTTCGTCGTGTAAGCACAGACCAAGTGTGCTCAGACCTATTTTTTTTTTTATATTCAGCAACGTAACAAAAATATGTTTACATTAGCTTATATTTAATTTGGAGAACGTAGATTTCAGTGGGGTGCACGTGGACAATCGTAGGTTCAAATCCCTAAAAAGAAAAATTTATTTCAGAAAAAATATTGAATTACACACAAAAATAAAAAAATTGGTCTGAGCACACTTTGTCTGTGTTTACACGACGAACTTCCCATTATTATAACAAATTCATATTGTTATGAGCAGTTTGTATTTGTTAAAGCTCACATCTCGTAATAAATCATATTATTTTGTCAGAAACATCTAAATTCATGTGATATATGTATTAGTTATTCGATAAATACAATTTTCAATCGTTTCTAACAAATTGATATTGTTATAAACAATACAAAATTATTAAAAGTCATTTCTCATCATGAATAACATTATTTCGTTAGAAACATCTAAATTCATGTAATATATGTATTAGTTATTCGATAAATACAATTTTCAATTGTTTCTAACAAATTTATATTGTTACAATCAATGTGTAATTGTCGGAAGTCATATTTAGTTGTAAATAATCATGTTCAGTGAATATCGAGTTCATTTTCAAATAAAATCGTTTTTTTTTTGCTTAAAAGTATTTGTTCTGCTTTCGAGTCGGCCGGATAAGAAAAAAACAAATTGTGGACTGTAAGGCAATGTTTAACAGGTTGGATGCGAGAAGATTCAAATTATGAGTAAATTGTAGTACACTGACATCAGTTCTACTGGTTTTATTAACACCAACACTTCTACCTAAGTTACATAAAGAAAATATCAATTGAATGAGTTGTTTTACAACCTTATGTATTTATTAAGTAGTCTGAGATGAAGTTTAATTGGTTACGAAAAGATTGGTTACGTAAAACATTCACAAAACTTCGAACTTCGTTCGTAGCGATAGCCACACTCACACAAGTGAGTTGTTTGGTCGTAGACTGTGTGTGCGACTATCCGTGAGGCACTATGGCGTCGCCGCTAGCAGAGCTTCGCGCGCGATTGCCCAAAACTGCTTCCACTGGACCACAGGAACTGAAGTTATTGTTAAAGATGCGTCACTTATGTTACTGACACGTTATAAGAGATGACTGCACAGTAATTTTTAACTAACGGATGAGTAGACTGCAAAAAACGGTGAATCGTCTGACAAAAGTGCTATAGATTCGGCTGTGTGATTTGCCTGGAGCTAACTGACGCCAAACGCCAACAACAAAAAAAAAAATCAATCAAAACTAGGAAGAAAGGAAGAAAAGAATAAAAAGGAAGACAGAATTAAAGATTAAAACTTTAATTGTAGTTTATTTAAAATGAATTTATAGAAGAAAGCAAAGAAAATTACAAATTAAAGAAAATGATACATAATAACGAGTTAGGACTTACAATTTCTCAAGGAGTATTGCGTTCACACTTCAAGTTTTTACAGCCGACTAACGAGAAAAATTGCGTCAGCGACGTCGGCAGCTCCGGAGCTCGTCATCCGAAGTTGCTGTATCCATGGTGATACAAGAGCAACGTCGGGATTTTTCGAGTGGACTCGACAACGTCGAGCTCTCGAGGCCCTATCGCTGACACTGCTTTCCTGCCCATAAATTTGATATTTTTTCAGCGGGTTATGTGATATTCATTTTAAATGTATGTTTTTCAGGTTTTTCTCAATTTTTGGGGGATGTGGACCAGCTACAGGTGTACAGCTGCGGCCACTTACATTCATTTAGGTTTTGAACAACTTGATTATTTTCTTAATCCTGAATATAACGCGGTTCCTTGCGTTTTTGGGTATTAGTAATTAAACATCAATATTCTTATCTTTTGTTAACTGGAATTTCATCTCGGGAACGTCCGGTTAACTAATATTCCCTCTCGCCTTTGTTTAAGCTTTTAGCTGATGCTGCGTGTGACCGCGCATCAGTTGGTGGGTGTGTATATGTGCATATACACATGCATTTCTTTGCGTGTATTGGGTCTATGGGAAATTAAAAATGTAAAATTTGGGGACTTTTGGGGTCCTATGGGATAGTGACCCCCTTCAGGAGCATAAGTGCCAAAAATCGTCAAGTAAATAGTTAATATTTACCTATTTATTTAATAAATAATGTGGCTCTTCGCGGAGTATTAGGAGAGCATGAATGCGAGAAGGGATACGCTAGCCGTGCGCCCAAGCTCCCTACTCTACCCATACACTAGGCTCTACCCTACGCTCCCATAAACTATTATATATATAAAAATTTCGTGAAGACAATTAATTTTATTCAAATAGCATGAATATTCTCCATGCTAGAAATCCCCTGATTATCAGGAGTTCAATTTTTTAATATTTTAATAATTAGGATTCCTTTTAACACTAAGCCAACGAGCACGCGCGTTGGCTTTCGCCTGCTGCACGAACATATGCGTGGAGCTGGAGTGTGTTGGAAAAAAATTGTATTTATAAACTTAAATGTATATGTGAACTTAAAATTATTTATTGAGTTTAACCTAAAACTAAGGTGAAGAACGTCAGGACATCACAATTGTTATTATTATTAGTAATAATAATGATTTTATTAATATTTTAAAAGAAATATTTTTTATAATTCTACTGTTTACCTGTTTTAATTATTAATTCTTTGCCATCATAGAAAATTCGGAAGTATTTATTGCTTAGTTCTATATCAGTTTCAATTTCTTTCTACTTATTTGTTATCCACGCTTATTGGCTCAGTACTCTATCACTGCTGTGAATTGAGTAATTGTTCAAATAAAATGGATAACCTCTCTAAAATGCTATAAACACCTAAGCGCTAATTTCAAGTAAAATCTCGGTGAAATCTCGGTTAAAAACAAGAAAAACATTAAACATTTGACGCAAAAAAATGGTGACATACGAGTTAAAAACCGGTTAAATACTAGGAAAATGACTTTAATAATTTTTATAGATTCTGTGGAATATTACAGTTAAATATTAGTTAAAAATCAGTTAAATATTCTTTTTTCTTCTCGTGACTCTGATTTGTTTATAACAGCTTCTCACTGTTACAAATAATTTAAAATCCCCAATAATTGTTGTATTTGAGATTTCTCACCGGAATATAATAGATATCGACATTATAAGGTATCTCATGACCCTACATCTACTCTTGCGACTCTGATTTGTTTATAACAGCCTGTAATTGTTATAAATAATCTAGAACTTCCATAAGGTAGAGTATGGTCAGCGAGTATCAATCACTGATTGGCTAAAGAAATTAATATCGTTATTAAAGCATAAGATGCATTGCAAAATATGGTAGCAGCATTCGTTTCAAAATATTTTCTGTAGATTTTGGCAAGATATGATAACAATGTGCTGAATTCCACGATCAAAGGACTCTTGCTTTACTCACGTTCAAATTATTTTTATCAATTAGTTTTTTGTATCCGTTACCTAAACCGCTATAAGTTTTATTGTAGGTAGTTTAAAGAGTAATTTTTTCTGAACATTATAGCAAATAATTTATTACATTAATAAAATTTATTCTAGTACAAATAGATAAATTGAGCAATAGATTTTGAGAAAATTTTTTTGTAGTCGAGTTAAGTTTAATCGAATTTATCGTAAACTCAAAGTCTCTTACATGACTTTCTTAGTAACATTTGTTTGATTCTACACAGAGAGAATTATTGTATTAACCGGAAGGAGAGAATTACAAATGTACGTTTCGAAATTTATAAGTAAAAACATTTCAGTTCAATAGTAAATTTTGGGTTGTCGTAAGTAAGTTTTGTTATTGAGTTATTTTAAATAATCATTTGACTTAAATCCCTTTGAGTATTAAGTTCACTCTTAAAAACTCAAAATTTACTATCCTAAATTACTACTATTCAATAAACAAATTTTCTCTGTGTACGATCATCCATATGAATGCCGAATTTTCACTTTTTTCAAGTTAACTTGAATTCTAATTAAGATTATTTATAACAATTACAGGCTGTTATAACCAAATCATAGTCACGAGAGTAGGTGAAGGATCATTAGATACCTCATAATGTCAATATTCGACGAATTCCGGTGAGAAATCGTAAAAAAAACAATTATTGACGATTTTAGATTATTTATAACAATGATAGGCTGCTGTAAAAAATTGTAATCACGAGGAGATAATAGAACTTCGTAATTGACGAAATAGTTTATTTGTATTTTTTAATCGGAATTTCTCTTCTATTTAACTAATATTTATTTACTTCTCTCTTGTTGAATACACGAGGTCGATTTCCATTTTTTAACCAATATTTAACTGATTTTAATCTAATATTCAACTGTAATATCCAACAGAATCTAGAAAAATTATTTAAGTTATTCGTCTGGTATTTCACCGTTTTTTTTCGCGTAAAATACTTCATATTTTTTTGTATTTAACCGGGATTTTATTAGGATTCAACGGAGATTTTACCGAGATCTCACCGTGCATATTTAGTTAAATATGAGAGTTATTCTTCTGCTTTACCGAAAAAAAACGGTAAATTTCGGTTTGATTATTTAACTGGAATTTAACCGTATTTTTCCAGTCCATAGAAACCGCGAGGGATAAGATTCCTTTAAAAAGTTCAATAGGTTGACCTTTTGTCGAATAGGAAATTTCGCTAGCATCAATATTCCATTAAAAAACATCCAATCCTATTGCATAGTTGAAGAGAACAAAATGATATAGGATTATATAGTTCATATTAAAATCCTAGAAAAATTTTTATATTTCTACAGAATAACTGAAAAGGACTCTGTACATTGTAACGGTTTCTTCCTGGTAAAATTAAATAAAAGCCGGTGAATAAAATTGAACAACTAATTAAGCCCCTCAATTTTTGGAAAGATAATTAAATTTTTCCTACTAATTATTTTAAATAATTACTGATATGCAAGTAAAGTGACAATTTAGAGGAAGTCTTAAAATGCGTTTGAGCTTAGTGTTTAAGGTTCCCTCTAGGAAATAAACTTCCTCAAAATCCGAGTAAAAGTTCAATTAATAATTTTAATTTTAGTTAATTACCCTCAGATTAACTTGGTGGCAGGCTTTAAACAAATAATGACCAAATTTATTACAAGGAACAAAAATATAAATAATATTTATTATAAACAATCCACGTATCAACTATATTTATATTTACAAAGATTCAGACTAGCACGTGAATACTGGTTCATAAATACAGAAGAATACTGGTGCTTTACAATAAAATATTATTATAAAATAAAAAAACTAGTTTTTGTAAAGTATCCCTCACAAAATTTCTATAGGACAATTTAATAGGATTCAATGGATTGCTTTCGGAGATACGTTTGCAATAGGATTTCAGAGTAGCCGATGCAATTTTCCCATTCAATTTTGATATCCTAATAGGATTGTTTAAGCAGGGAATTGCGACATCTACTTCTCTACATGTAAATAGTACGTTTAGATAATTTCTGCCTGTTTTGGAGCTTTTCACACGCTGCAGAATTTTTCTTACCAAGAAAAGTTGTTCTATCTATTTTTAAGCAAACGCAGTTCGGAAGCAGCAATACTGTCAAGTGGGTTGAATGATCGATTAATGAATTTTTATTATTTTTAATGAGAATTTTGATTTAGATTTTCAATGTTCATTTTATTTCAGCTCAATCCAATCTTTTTTATTTAGTTGTAAAAGAATTGCAAGAAGGCATTTTTTAAGATCAAAAGAAGTGCGAAATAATATTCTGTCGCTATCTATTGATACATTGACAAAAATAAGAATTCGTTGTTAACAACGCGTGACTGATTTGTTAATGTTAGTTTAAGACTGTGACTAGGGCACATCAGCTATCGTTATATCGTTTAAATTGGTCTTGTCATTCATAATAAACTTTCCTTTTTGATATCTGTTGTCTTTATCGTATATTTTATAATATATATATATATATATTCCCCATACATGACTAATAGAAATACGTTTAATTTTTCAATTATCTGTGGACGTTCTGTGATTACTGAGTTGAGTTACTATATTCTTGTCGATGGAAACAAATCAATGCCTATTCATTTTCAATTAATAAATACAATACTTTTCAAGTATTCTTGTACTAAGATAGTATATAATACGCAAAAATTCTATATATTATTCATTAAAAAATATTAACGAACCAACAGCTTCGTGATAAGGTACATTATTTTGATGTTTTCTATCAGGATCGACTGATAAAGAAGTAACATTTAGATCTGCCTGCACATTCACTTTCTTAAAATTACTCATATCAACTTTTGTTAAACGTTCCGATAAAACTATAAAAAAAAAAAATTGGTGAGAGTAAATCGAGAAATTGCATAAGAAATAACATACTTTTCATCAGTATTTATAAGACATCTATACTACTATATTAATTTTGGGCGCCTGTCCATCTGTTTGCGAAAATCTCCGAAACGGCTTATCTAATTGCAACTAAATTTTGCCGACACGTAGAGGAGATTGTTGAAAAAGTTATAAGCCACTTTCCGTTCATATGAATTGTTTGTAGCAATTGTATTTGTTGTAAAAAATGAAATATAGGATCTATGCAATATATTTGAGACTAACAGATTCCCGCAATTTCGTCCGCATAATGTGTTACATTACATTACATAATGATTGACCAATCGAAAATGTTTTAGGAAGTAATTGCATAATACAAATGAGCTAATTTGAAAAGAATTGCTCCGTGATAGTCTTATATTTTAAAGTTGATGAGTTAGATGGAAGACGCTATATTGGTCATCTTTTCCAATATTCTGATTGGTTTGTTAAAAAACGAACAATATTGTGGTGATGTGATATGGTAATCTATCCACTCAGCACCGAGTTCTGAATGATATCTGAAAGATATCGTTCTTTGGTCATCGGATAGATATCGTCAGAATGATATCTAAACGATATCATTCGGAAGATATTTGTTAGAGGTCCTCTGAATGATAACTGGAAGATGTCTGAAAGATCACGTTTGTCAGTCATCAGATAGATATCGTCAGAATGATATCTAAACAATATCTATTCGCAGAGATAATTTTGCGCAAGCGTAGAATATTGCATACTCTAACCTGAAAATTGATTGATAGAACTCTGTAAATCAATAAATTTTTTCACTTTCTTTTTCATCAATTGAGTAATCAGCAGAACTACTTAAATTTGGAAATATAATTTTTTAATTAAAACATCTTTCGAGGTAAATATATCTTTGCATATAGACATGCTTCATTAGAATAAAGATATTCATTTATTCAACATTATTCTGATTCAGTGCATTTACCATTAATAATCACATATACATTTTCAATACTTCATTGATAAATTCTTATTGTATTTGAAATAGGAAATTTATAATTTTGGAGCCATGAACTCTAAAACACTAAAAAGTCAAGCCGTTCTATACTTTATCCAAAAATTAGAGAAATCGGCATTTACGACGCAATAATTTGGAAAGATTGCAGTAAATTCTTTAGGTATTACATTTGAATAATACATTTATATTTTTATATTGACTAGTCATGAATTGTGCAGAACTGAATGCGTTATAAACACTATAACACTACATACGCCGCAACAAATTAAATTGATTTACTTGTAATGAAAATATTTTCACTAACCTTTATTTCATTATTCTTTAAATCAATTTTGGAAATATTGGAATAGAGTTTTTTTCGATTGTTGTTAATAGCAAGTGCGTATTTTCATTCATACAGAGAAAGTATTTTCTTTAAAAGAAATGATGTTAATATTTTTAATTCATTAACTTCCCAGTGAGAAGTTATTGTAATGGGTCCGATTTTGCAAATTGAAAATTTTGACATATCTCCACGTTTCAAGGCCTTTAGAGTCGAATGGTATGATTGTTAAGAGGATGTCCATGTGTGCACATGTATGTATGTATGTATGTTCGGATTCAATTATCGTCTCGTGTTTCTTGAGAAAAAATAATGATATTGACATAGGACCAGTTTTATTCAACGCATAATTATGTAACTTAGATCTAATAAAATTTTTAGCAAAATCGGTCCAGCCATTTTTTATGCAGAATCAAGAAACTGGACAAACGGTAAACTAGCTAAATCTTTTTATTCTTTCCGCTGGGAGGTTAGTCGTGTGGACCTTTCGAGTCGCACCTAGACCGCATTTTTAACTACTAAATTTACTGCGATCTTCTTGCTTCATTAATATTCAATTGACTAAATTCAAAAATTATTTTTTCTCAAAATAATTAATAAATAATTCAATTTATTTTTCCTTCGTATGATTTTTCTTTGTTTGTGAGAATACAGCGTACATTTATTGAAAAAAATTAGCAGTGAGGATTATGTACAACATACAAAACGTACTTTGCTTGGTATTTTAAATAAACACGTAGCATACGAAGTTACTTGGAGTGGTGCTGACAATAGCACTACTGTGGATGGCACGAAGTTCATAAAAATTTTAATTGGTTTTCGAATATATATATATTTTTTCTTTAGTAGATCAGAATGAAAGTTAAATTTTTTAAGTTGTATGTTGTAATCATTGTTATAAGTCTATGTAATCTGTCTTTTTTGTAGTTTATTTAAACATTCGACATCAAAATTGATATAAGCGAATCATTCTATTAGCAAGTCAATTGATATTGCATTTCGTATATTTTCAATCTTTTTACAATTTCAGATACAATTGTCAGTTCCA
>CM054006.1:9737291-9763376 GCA_028641665.1 Chelonus formosanus | reverse complement strand
TGTAGCAAAACTACCTGATTCTATCCAATCGTCGCCTCGAGGATCAAAAGATTTGTGAGCGGTTTCATTTGATCAACAGGCTGCATCAAGTATCGAAACTCCAGTGCGCGATACAAATAACCTAAAAGAACAAAACTCGAAACAAAACAAATCAAAATCTCAGGAGTCAATGGTAAAAGCATTTGATTCATTAACCGACGATGAAAAAATTAGAAAAATACTCAGTTGTTTGTCAGTTCCTGAAGCACATATACACAACGTTGTTCAAAAAAAAAATTTATTACGTAGCCCTCAATTTACGAATTTAAAAGAGTCCTTCAGAGATGAAGGCGTAATTGAATGTTTCAAATCACTTCTTGTTCAATACGTTGATGAAAATACATTCAAGTTATTAACAAAAATGATGAATGCTATGAAAAAAAAAAAGTCTTGGTTATGTAATGCCTCCAACAAAACCATAAAAGGCGAGAGCATTCAATGTGATGCCTGCAAACTATGGTATGATTTTTCTTGTGTAGGCATTACAGAAAATCCGGAAGGAAATTGGTTCTGCAAAACATGCTTAAATTAGTATTTCCAGAGTTTAAATATTTCCACTGTAACGATTATTGTTAAAAAATTTATGAGTTGTATGCACGGCATTATTAACAATGTACTTTATTTCATACAATATTAATATTAATATTTTGTTTTATATCATAATGTAATCAATATCCAGAGATATGATATGAATACAGTAATTTTTGAATAAAAAAAAAATTTTTGGAATAATAAACATTATTTCATCGAAACATTTCAAATATCTACATGAACAGAATATTACTTTTTTTTTTATAGATTTTAACAAAATTTTACTATGAGATATCGTAATGTCCAACGGGTCCGATTTTTCAATACTTTATTCTTAAACCTATAGTAAGATCTCTCAAGGAAAATATTTCCTATTAACCCTGAGGTTCATCATACTATAAACAATGGGGAGAACTCTTACAATAAAGAATTTAATGTCCGGCCAGTTTCAACTTGAATTAGATTATAGAATTTTGAAGAAATTACTTTTTTTCTGAATTAATAATGAATGATTAATGTGTGTTTAAAATATTTTTAAGAAAAATGAAAGTGTATAAAAAAAGTATGCCAGGCTGTAAGACTTTATACTGTGGTTTATAGTATTTTTTAGCTCAGGTTAAGGGAAAATTTTTTCCTCTTTTGTATCAAAAAAACAACGAACAGAATTTCCAATGATCTGTCGTATACTTGTATATTGACCGAAAAGTTTTTTAAATTGTATTTTATTAAATTTACTGGAATTTTGTAAAGATAGTACGCTTGTACTGCAAATACATGAAGAAGGTATCTAGATATACACCTCGAATTTTTTTGAAATGGTTTTCAATAACTGTAGCTGTAATTGGGAGTAGGCATAATAATAAAAATAATGAAAAATCTTTTACCGTTATTGTCGTTCCAATTCACTTATCTCAGGCGTTGAAATAACGGACTGTCATAAAACTGTCAATCCACCTTCAAGAAAGTATCAGCCAATGACCTCTCAAGATATTTTTTCTTAAGAATAAGTTCCACCTACCGTAAATATGGAGAATAAGAATGAAAAGTTTCGTTAACATTGTAACGAAAAAATTGCGAACTGTTATTTCTACTTTAATTACTGAACATTGAAATGGAAAACTAATTGTTTCATCTGTTCCAATAATAAATGCAATCAATAAAAATCATAAAAATGTAATAATTTTAGATTACTTATTGATTTCTACAATTTTAACATTTTCCAAAAAAAAAAAAAACTAAATTTTAAATAAGTTGTACAAGATTCCACGAAAATTTTCAATAGATATGTTGATTAAGGAAAAATAGAAGGTTTCAACTCAAATTTACGACGATGATGGGACAGGTAAACAAAGGAAAAAAATCTCTCTGAGGAAAGACATCTTTCTTTCAGGGAACAGGGACAGACGTACGTAAGTCTGAAGGAAATTCTTACGTGAAGACTAAGTACTGGAATACATTCCATATATTTTTTTCCCAAAAAAAATCGAGAAAAAATTGTTACCAGTTTCCAGACTGACAGTTTCATTATAACTTTACAACAATGAAAAGCGATCTGTTATGTATTATCTTATAACTATGATATAGCAAAAAAATGTCAATGATTCCATACAATGATGCAATCTGTCAATCTGCTTTAATGCATGGGGTTCAAGTACGACGGAATCATTCATATTCATTATCCATGTAATATTGAGTTGGGTAATTAGAACATTAACCCTTCAACGAACGCGTGTGATTTTTCAGGATATCAGCCAGTTTATATCAGAAATTTAACAATCTAAGCTTTCAAGAAGCAATCCGAAATAGTTTCATATGTTTCCAATCATCGTTGATGAAGTTATTAATGATAAAAAAAGTCTGAGGTCTCAAGACCCCACGCACCCATTTACGTTACAAATTTATATGTTCATTATATAATGTTATATGTATTTATATGTTCATTATATATTCATACATATATTCATTTATTTATAATTTTTTAATATCATTTACGTAAATAATTGTTTGTTCTTTATAAAAAAACAATTCATATTGTTAATTTTCATATTTAACATATTTATTTTATAATTATTTTTATGTAATACATTGGAGTACAAGACATGATAAACGTGCAAATTTCAAAGTTATGCAGTTCCTTAAAATATAAATGATTTGTTATTCTAATTGCTCATTATATTCCAAAAATCCTTCACCTTCAATAGTATAAAAGTTACAATTTTTTTCATTAAAAATTAACTTATTCAATTAAACAATTTGCAGAAATCATATAGCGCCAAAAAAAATCTTTTCATCTATTTTTTCACTAATTATTACATTAAATCTATTGAGGTTTTGAAAGACCGTTCGTGTAATTATTATTCACGCGCCCATTTAAGGGTTAAATGATTCGGATTTAAATGGCGGCATTTTAAAACTATCACATCGAAAACATTGAAAAATGCCACACGGTATAATCAATGAAACTGTATATGCGTCCGGCCTATTCTATACATGTACAATGTTGAAAAGTGCCACACGGTATAAGTAATAAAACTGTATGTGCACATTTTTCACATACTATATAATGCACGGGATTTAAGAAAATGCCTCACAGTTATAACTAATTAAAATATTTTACACGTGGAGTTATTATACCGTGTACGGTTTAAACAATGTACACGGGATAAACGAATAAAATATTTTATACCGTAAATATAGTATACCGTACACGGCAAGAGGGATCCATGGTATAGTTTGTTGAAATATAATATACCGTGAATATAGTATACCATACACGGTGAGAGAGATCCACGGTATAGTTTGTTGAAATATAATATACCGTGAAGGGATCATACCGTACACGGTATAAAGGGCTTCACGGTATTGAAGGACTCTATAAATTTATAAACCGTGTGAATTTATACCGTATCCGGCATACCGTGCATGGTTAAAACCGTCCACGATGTTGTGCGGATAGCCACTTCCTAGCTTTTAGCGCCTCAAAATAATTGTCAAGAGCGTCAGCTTGTTCGCGTTGGGCCGAGAGGGTAATTCAGATAAGTTCAAAAATTCGTAGCTCATCTATCTACCGCAATTAAGGAAAGCACGGTTCTTAGTGCAAGCAGGGCTGCTCTACAAACAATGAAGAACTATCAATTATTGATAAACATAATTCTCAGCGCCTCCGACTTACTTTCAAGAGCGTCAATTTCTCCGCGTTAAAAAAAGAGGAATTTCGATATTACTTCAAATAATTCGTAACTTATTGATTTACTGAAATTAGGAGCACGAAGGTGTTAAGTGTGAGCAGAGCTGCTCTATAAACAATAGAGAACTATCAATTATTCATCAACATAATTCTCAGCGCCCCAAACTTATTTACAAGAGCGTCAGCTTGTCCGCCTTGGAACGAGAGGGAAATTCAGATTACTTCGAAAATTCGTAGCTCATTTATGACCTAAAATTAAGGAAAAAACGGTTCTAAGTAGAAGCAGAGCTACGTCATAAACAATGAAGAACTTCCATGTATTTTTTTAAATAATTCTTAGCGCCCCCCACTTATTTCCAAGACTGTCAATTTATCCGCGCTTAAACGGGCGGGAATTTGATATTACTTCTAAAATTCAAGACTTATTCATTCAATAAAATTAGAAGATCAAAGCTGTTACGTATTAGCAGAACTGCTCTATAACGTATGAAGGATTTTCAATTATATATCGAAGGAATTTTTAGTGCCCCTAACTTATTTTCAAGAGTATCATTCTCTCCGCGTCTGAATGAGAGGGAAATTCAGATTACTTCGAAAATTCGTAACTTATTTACTAAAATTGGGAGAACAAAGCTGTTACGTTCTAGCAGAGCTGCTCTATAAACAATGTAAAACTTTCAATTTTTTATTGAAATAATTCTCAGCGGGCACGAGTAATTGTCAAGAGCGTTAATTTCTTCGCGTTTAAAGGATAGGGAATTCGATATGACTTTACAAATTCGGAGTGTGTTTATTTACTAAATTAGGAGAACAAAGTCGCTGAGTGTAACCAGAGCTGCTTTATAAACCATCAAGAACTCTGAATTTTTCTTGAAAATAGTTTCTAGTGCCTCAGAATAATTTTCAAGAGCTGTAATTTGTCCGCATCTGAACAATAGAGAAATTCAGATTACTTCGAAAATTCGTAACTCATTCATTTACTAGAATTAGAAGATCTGTTGCCTTTCAGCAGAACTGCTCTATATACAATGAAGAACTCTTGATTATTCACTCTACGAGCTTCTAGCGCCCCAGAATAATTTTCAAGAGCGACAATTTGTCCGCGTTGGACCGAGAGGGTAATCCAGATAAGTTCAAAAATTCGTAGCTCATTTATTGACGGAAATTAGAGAAAGAACAGTTTCAAGTAGAGACAGAGCTGCTCTATAATCAATGAAGAACTATCAATTATTAATCAACATAATTCTCAGTGCCTCCGACTTAATTTCAAGAGCGTCAATTTCTCCGCGTTAAAAGAAGAGGGAATTCGATATTACTTCAAAAATTCGTAACTTATCAATTTACTAAATTCAGAGAAAGAAGGTGTTAAGTGTAAGCAGAACTGCTTTATGAACAATAAAGAATTCTCAATTTTTTATTAAAATAGCTTTCACGCCTCAGAATGATTTTCAAGAGCGTCAGCTTGTCCGCGTTGGACCAAGAAGGGCATTGAGATAAGTTTAAGAAATCGTAGCTCATTTATCAACTGAAATTAAGGAAAGAACGGTTTTAAGCCGTGTTGGGCATAAAAAAAATTAAAATTTTTCATTTTTAAATTATCACCCAATTATCAATAAAAATATTTAAAGTATAGAATGATAAGATTCTCATAATCAAACATTTAATATTAGAAAATAATGGAAAATCAAAAATTGAATTATTGGAATTTCTAATTGACGAGCAATGAAAAATGAAGGTTGAGAAATTATATAATAACTTGATACTAAATAATGAAATTTGAAAATTACCAATTGACGGAAAATTAATAATCAAAGTTCTAAAATTTCAGATTACTTGATTAATGATTAATTTAAGCCCAAGAATTTCAAATTACTGAATAATTGGTAATATAAAAAAAAATATTACAGTGAAAAAAATTAATGATTAATCGCATTGAATTATTTCAATAATAAATTAATTCTTCGATTGATATATGTTGTTATTAATGATTAAACATTGTTAATAACAATCGGATATTGTTAATAACAGTAGAATATTGACAATAACGATTAAATATTATTATTAACAATTGAATATTGTTAATAACAATTGAATATTGTTAATATCGATTAAATATCATTATTAACAATCAAATATTATTATTAACAATCAAATACTGTTAATATTAATTAAATATTATTATTAATAATTGAATATTGACAATATCAATTAAATATTGTTAATATCAATTGAATATTATTATTAATAATCGAATATTGACGATATCAATTGAATATTGTTAATAACAATTGAATATTGTTAATAACAATTGAATATTGTTGATATCAATTAAATATCCTCATTAACAATTGAATATTGTTAATAACAATTAAATATTGTTAATAATAATCAAATATTATTATTAACAATCAAATATTGTTAATGTCAATTAAATATTATTATTAATAATTGAATATTGACGATATCAATTAAATGTTGTTAATAACAATTGAATATTGTTAACAATTAAACATTGTTAACAACAATCAAATATTGTTGTTAACAATCAAAAAAAGTTAAACATAATTAACAATGAAATATCGTTATTTATAATTGAATATTGTCATGTTACCCTTAATCATTGATTTCGTAGGATCTTAACGTTTTTTCGATCCATAAATACGTTCGATGTAAGACACATAGAAAAGGTTCTTGAGGTCAAATTGCTTGGGTTGGTAGTTTTCGAAAAAAAATAATTGAAATTTATTGTTAAATCATTGAATACCTATGATTTAACATTGATAGAGTACGAAAAACGTCATATGTCATTGTTTTTTCGACTTTTAACATATCAATAAAAGTGGTAGATTACTGGAAATCTCGTTACATATAAGTTAGAATATTTACGCCATGTTTGTAGAATCAAAACATTCAATATGTTCGTTATTAATATAAAAAAGTTCAATCAAAATGTACCAAAGCTACGAAATACCTCCGCTATCATGTGAAAAATGAAAAAATTTGTTGTTTTTAAGATTTTGATTATTTCTTCTAATACTTTAAAGTTGAAATAACTAAATTATGAAAAAAAAATGATTCGAGTTTAATATAAATGTCTTTTTATTGTTTCAAAATACAGTTCGTATTTTATTTAACCCTACATATCACTATCTACGTTTATTTAAGTTGACGTGGGAATGAATGTGAGTCGTTTTTTTCTCATTCTTGCCACGTCGACTTTGGCGGCCTTTTGCTGCCCTCCACTGTGCCCGCGACCGTCCTTCTCCATGTCCTGTCCTTTCTGTAAAGACAATTTAAAAAACAAAATGAAGTGAATTTTATGATTCAGAATTTTTAGATAATTTTCTATGATATAAAAGGAGAAGTTTCGACGTACTTTCTTTTTTTGGATCTGCTTCTTGGGCTTTTTTTTTTTGTTTTTGTTGTTGTGGTCGTGATTGTGATTGCGGTTGTGATTGTTGTGGTCGTGATTGCGTTTGTGGTTGTAGTTGTGATTGTTGTTGTTGTAATTGTTGTACGTATGGCTGTTGGATGTATGGTTGAGCATGTGCATATGGCTGTTGTAATAATACGTATGGTTGTGGTTGTCGCAGTAGTATAAATGGCTGTTGATGGACGACTGGCTGTTGTATGTATGGCTGTTCTTGGATGACTGACTGTTGTATGTATGGCTGTTCTTGGATGACTGACTGTTGAATGTATTGCTGTTGTTGGATGAATGGCTGTTGAATGTATTGCTGCTGTTGTATGAATGGCTGTTGAATGTATGGCTGCTGTTGTATGAATGGCTGTTGAATGTATAGCTGCTGTTGTATGTATGGTTGGTACTGTGTGATTGGTTCTGGTTGTGGTGTATGAATGCGTAGCGCCTCAAATTGAGAAGTGAGATTGGGGTGTTGCTGTGGTTGCATGGTTGTTGGATTTTTTTAAGCTAGGGAAAAAAATGAATTTTCAATTGATTATTTCAGTTTTAGCATCTAGAAGACAATAAATATTTCTTTCAATCAATACAATCTGCGTTTGAAATGATTTCAATGAAATATTTTCAATTTTAGAGAAAAAAAAAATTTATTCAGAGTTATCGGTATTTTAACAACTTCATTTTTTTAGTCAAGTAAATTTCTTATAAGTTTAGTTATAATGATTTTTAAGAAATGAAAGAAATTGAAAGAAAAATTTAAAGATTTCATTGATATGGTACGTTTTTTGCATAATTCATTCCCGTAAATAGTATTTTAACCTGTAAAAAAACCGTTGTTTTACGTTGTGAGTTTTAGTTGCGCCTAAATTGCATCGTTATTTAGTTAAAAAATGTTGAATACAAAATAATGAAATAATAAATAAATTTCATTTTTTTTATTACAAGTTAAAAATTAATTGTTAATCTTTAAAAATTATTTTTGTTTTGATAATCTTTGATTATTATTCGCAACAATACTTTAAATTTTATAGTATAAAAGCATTTCGAGTACTCTTTTCGTATCTCTAGAGTGTTAAATTTCTATTTGTTAACTATCAATATTGTTACAAACTAAATGATTGAAAATTCTCAAAAAATTAATTTACTTGACATTAATTATTACGACTGTATAAAAAAATTAATAATGAAAATTTTTTTTTTTCATGCTCGAACTTCAATAAAAATATTTACTGTTAATTATTTGGCAAGTTTGAGAATTCTTCAGCGTTTTTTATAATTAAAAATCAATGATTAAATATCGTAGTTTTTACATTGACACAATAAAAACTGTTCATTATTTTTTCGATTAGACTAAAATTCGCATATTACCGGAAAACTGTGCTATATATAATAATGTATTGAAAAAACGCTTAAAGTTTAAAGAATTTATAAATTTAAAAATAAGTGTATGTCAACGACCATTATTACAAAATATTAATAATCAATTATGATATTTATGATTTTTCAATGTATATTTTGTCAATACGATAGATCCATTGCATTTCAGGTGTGCTAGTCACACTTTAAATCTCATCGCCACAACAGATGCACTAAGAGGCATTAAATCATGTTCAACCTTAGAAAACATGTATGACGGAATGATAAGTCGATGCAATGTTACTTGGAAAATGACGAATTCACCAAAAAAACGGGAAAGTATGATGAAAATTCTTGGAGAAGCATTGAAAAAGCCAGTCATAACACGGTGGAATTCAATGTTTGATTCATTAAAACAAATTTTTCGGCTAAAAACGAAAATATTGAATATAGATGTCAATGATAAATTAAGAGAAATCAACTTCCAATTTATTTATGTATACTTGACGTGTAACCAACCTGTAGCAGATGGAATTGACCTGTTGCAAGGAGAAGAAAAGTGTCATTTTGGATATTTACTTCCTACAATAATATCCATAAAAAATAAGCTAAACAATAAGCAAAAGGATACTATTCGATGGTGTAAACCATTAATAGAAGCAATGCTTGATGGACTGAACAATCGATTCAGAAAATTCTTGAATGTCGAAGCCGAAGGACGTATTGGTGCAGTTGCAGCAGCTATGCATCCAACCTTCAAATAAAGGTGGATCAGTTGTTTGACGCAAACCGCGCAAAATTATGTCATGACGGCTTTGAAAGATACACTCGAGAACATGGAGAAAATGACTACTGAAGGCAGTATGAATATAGAAGAGGATAGCTTTTTCGATTTCTTATCTGAAGATAATCCAAACGCCGGTCCAATTCTTGGAACCAACAGTGAAGAGGCGGAATATCAACGGTTTCTTGCAGATCAAAGGCGCGATTTGCAATTATTGAATGCGTATCCGACGGTAAAGAAAATATTTTTTAAGTTTAATACGCCTTTACCTTCATCTGCAGCTGTTGAAAGGTTGTTTAGTTATGCCACGATGTACGACTTACCAAAGTACAATCGATTAACGGATGGAAACTTTGAACTCCGAGTTCTAATGAAGTGTAATTCTTCATTAAAAAAGAGCCAGAAAAAAACATAACAAGCCCATCACAGGTAATTTCTGTCATTCAGTTTGAGTGATAAGAAATATGATTTCAAAAAATCATTCTCTTACCGTCATCTATTATAGGTGACACAAATGATCCTGCCAAAAGTAGGTCATAAAATTCAATAGAAATAATTATTTTTTCAGGAAAACGTCTGTCATCTTTCACAGGTGACACGAGTCATCGTATCAGGGAAAAGGTGCCAGTTTCCGTTAATCGATATCATTTTTTCAGAAAACGTCTGTTATCTTTCAGAGGTGACACAAGTCATCGTATCAGAAAAAAGGTGCCAGCTTCAGTAAATAGATATCATTTTTTCAGAAAACCTGTGTCATCTTTCACAGGTGACAAAAAAATTTAAACATTCCAAGTACACATACATATATAAAAGTCGCATTTGTACTTTGGAGAGCATGGAATAGGCCTACAGGGGAAACCATGAAGAAAAAACGCACTGAGCATTCTACCCCACGGGTAGTGCGGAAACGAATGCATTGTGAAGTATGAGTAGAAAAAATTATTAAATAAAAATCATATTCGATATGTAATTGAATGTATCAGAAAGAATAATTCTCGTCCTGATTAAATAATTGTTTAATAAAAAAGATTAAGAGTGATCAGCCGTAAGTCGTTGTTAATTACCTCTTTAATTGTTCATATGAATTTTCAACTTCTTTCAGTGTTATTTGATCGTCAATAATAATATTTAATTGTTATTGTCAATAGTTAATTATTAATAACCATATTTAATTGTTATTAACAATATTCAATTATTAATAACAATATTTAATTGTTATTTATACTATTCGATTGTTAATAACAATATTTAATGGTTAATAATAATATTTAAGTGTTCTTAACAATATTTAATTGTTATTAACCATTTTGGATTATTAATAACAATATTGAGTGGTTAATAATAATATTTAATTGTTATTAACAATATTGAATTATTAATAACAATATTTAATTGTTATTCATAATATTCAATTGATATTTACAATATTCGATCGTTATTAACGATATCCGATTGTTATTAACAATGTTTAATCATTAATAACAACATATATCAGTCGAAGAATTAATTTATTAATAAAATAATTCAATGCAATCAATAATTAATTTTTTCTACTGTAATATTCATTTCGATATTTCCAATTATTCAGTAATTCAAAATTTTTGTGCTCAAATTAGTTATTAATCAAGTCATCTGAAATTTCAGCACTTTGATTATTAATTTTTCGTCAATTGGTAATTTTGAAATTCCATTATCCAGTATTAAATTATTTTATAATTTCTCGCCTTCATTTTTCATTGCTCGTCAATTAGTAATTTCAATAATTCAATTTTCGATTTTCCATTATTTTTTTAATATGTAGTTTCCGATTTTGCATTGAGTTTCAATTGATATTTTTCACTTCCCAACTAAAATTTTCTGTGTAATCTGTAATTTATATTGAAAATGTTGCGAAAAAAAATGGTATTGCCCATCACTGGTTTTAAGTAAAAGCAGAGCTGGTTTATAAACAATGAAGAACTTTCGATTTTTTATTGTAATAATTCTCAGCGCCCCTGACTTATTTTCAAGAGCGTCAATTTCTCTGCGTTAAAAGGGGAGGGAATTCGATATTACTTCACAAATTCGTAACTCCTTCATTTACGAAAATTAGGAGAACAAAGGTGTTAAGTGTAAGCAGAGCTGCTTAATAAACGATAAAGAACTCTGAATCATTCTTGAAAATAGTTTCTAGTGCCTCAGAATAATTTTCACGAGCTTAAAGAGCAAACGAGAGGGAATTTGATATTAATTCTGAACTTCGTAGCTTGTTCATTTACTAAATTAGGAAGACAAAGTCGTTAAGTGTACGCAGAATTGCTCTATATACAATGAAGAACCCTCAATTATTCATTCGAATAGCTTCTAGCGCTTCGGATTAATTTCCAAGAGCATCAATTCCTCCGCGTTGAAACAAAAGGGAAATTCGGATTACTTAAAAAATTCGTAGTTCATTATTTATTTATTAAGATTTGGAAAACGAAGTCATTAAGTGAAGCAGAATTGCTCCATCAACAATCAAAAACTCTGAATTATTCTTCAAACTCTCTTTTATTATCGGCGCGTGAGGTACTGGCCCCTCACTTTGAATGAGCGTAAAAAAAAAACTAAGGACTCTATGAAATTGAAACAAAGATATATATTCAGGTGAAGCCACTCTACATTGCGTGTTTAAATTTTAGATTTATCGGTTAATAACTTTGACCGTTATCTCACTTGAAAGGTCAAAAACGAGCGTCTATGTAGTAATATTTCAATAAGGGTAAACTCAAACGACAGTAGCGTCATTAATATTTAATCAATCGAGTTGCAAATTTCTTCATAGTTTCCAGTAACGTTTTTCAACAACATCGCGATGGGAGAAATGATTTATCTGAATTGGAAATCAATTTATTAAATTAAATATCTACGAACTCTATCTCGAGAACGGGAAGAGATATGAAAATAGGACAAAGTTCAACAGACGAAGAAAAAAATGAACATCCAAATCCGTAATTGACAATAGTAGTAAAAAAAAAAAACCGCAAAAAAAACACGGTTTTTAAAAATGATGCAGGTGTTTATGACACTCATTAACGTGAGATCATACCGCCCGTTAGCCTATTCATTGACGATATAGACACAGGACAGGATTATGGATAGAAAAAAATTTTATGTGTGCACTTCGGTCGAAAGTGTATACACTAAAAAGCGTAGGATTAAATAAATTATTAGAGGGGCCCGAAAACTTTACAAACGGCAAAAACAAAATACATTCGAAACTTAACCAGTCAATCGTGAGCTCAGAACGCAATCTCGAGAAGTTTAAAAATTAGTATGTTTTTCATTCATTCATATTAAGAAACGAAAATTGCAAGAAATGTTTATACTTGAATATTCAACAATGCACAACTACCAATTTTATTTATAAATAATATTTGACTTCCCAAAATAAGTTTTGCGAGCGTCAATTTGCCCCAATTGGTCCTAGAACGTGATCTTGAGTAGTTTAAAAATTAGCATCTTTTTTATTTATGGATATTGAGAAACGAAAATTGCAGAGAATGTTCATGATACATCTGACCCAATTCTCTTTTTTCAAAATATTCCATAAAATTCGCTAACTTCGAAAACATTTGAGATCAAGAAATCATAAACTGCAACACCTGAAGTCATGCGCGCTTATTCAGCATTTCAGAATCTATTGCAACTTCTGTCCTAAATCTCCTCTTAATTTCCCCAATTTATGGCCCAACTAACTACTATAAAAACCGTCACAAATCATCACTCGTCGGTACATCGGCAACCTAGACGGTGAAACGCAAGCTTGATTACCCCGCGCTCGCTGACCACGTCGCGTTAGTAAGTAGAGAATTTTATTAAGATTTTCAACAGTTATCCTAACGAAGTATAGTATACTCCGGCCTTGAGGGCCTGTTTAAAGTCTAACGTAGAATCCTCTCGGTTTATGTGCGTCCTGAGACGTCTTCCAAAAAGACTCATAACAAAAAAATAAATCTCTTATTGAGTTTTATTTTCTATTCACAACCTGTAATTTTTGTGCAATTGTATCTCGGTTTTTGAAAATAAAAGTGAAGTGAATGTAAAAGTATTTAGTGCGTCAAAGTCTTCTTGAGGAAGCACCTCTATTTACCCTGCTTAATTCCACTTCCTGACAACCCGACATCGATTGCCTACGTTCGATCATCAGCTGAAGTTGCTGAGCAGATTCATTAAAATATATATATATACACTCCAAGCCGATACTGCTGTACGGTAAGTATAAAAAAATAATTGATCTCATCACATTCATTTCATTAACTGAGGTGTGGGTTCTCGTAAGGTGAAACTCCATTGCGACAATTCTTTATAACAAATTCTTCTAGTATTATCTATGTTAGAAGAGAAAAGCCCTGTTAGTCCAAGATCCCTCGTTTAGCCTTTTGGACGTTACCAATCCATTTAATTAATTACTCAAATTAATTAATTAATAAATATCTTCGGACATAACAGTGTGTTTTCTGGTGGCAGCGGTGGGATTGTCGCTTGAAAAGAATACTCTTTTCAATTTGAGGTTTTCTCTTTCATAGCACCAATACCTCTACTCATCTTCACGTATCATCCTTTTATTTTTATTTTTTAATCGTCAGAATTTATATTTTAAATTATTAATCATTAAAATTATTCATGAAATTAAATTATTATATTTCTTGAGACAAGCAATTAATGAAAATAAACTACGCAGTCAGCAAATTTTTCGCGACCTACATTCCTTCCGTCGGTTCCCGTCGATTACGCATAAGTCACACTTTTGTAATCAACATAACTTTCTATCAATATTAATTCGTGTTAAATTTCTTGTTTTAAAGAATACCTCTTCACGTCATATTCTCTCCTGATAGCTTTTAAATTTTACGAGTAGTTTTCGAGCTATTTTTCTGATAGATTCTATCGTTTATTGTCTCAATTTCTATCTTTATGAACCCCGGAACGGAACCCCCAGTACCACCCTTAAGAATGGCTCATCCTAATTGCAGCAATATGTCCTCACAAGATTTTTCCTTAAGCGCTCTAGAGCGATCGTATTTCTCCGCGAAGGATTTTGCATCCACTCTTCCGATTTCCTTGGAAGAACAGGGGTGCGATTATGAGACATTCGATCGGGCTGTAACACGCCAAATGCACATGATACCCCCGATTAATAATGAATGTTATGTTGCACACGTAATAAATAGAGTCACGGGCATAGCCAGAAGATATCTAGAAGATAAAAAATAAGACAACGTCCAAGCTATCTTGGACATCTTACGGAAACATTTTAGGCCTAAAGATCCTATAGGGTATCTAATGTCAAAATTACATAAATTATCACGAAAACAAACTCAGACCCCCGAACAATTTTATTTTCGAATAAATGATATCCTAGTCCAATTTAAGAGTTACTCTCGCGGAAATGACGTGAATAAAGCATTATATAAGCGAGCATGTAAGGATGCTGTGAAAACCTTGTTTTACAGCCTCCCTGAATCATTACGTGTAGTCATAGAACAGTGCGAAGACATCGATGAAATGACCCTTGAATCTCTACGTTAAAGATTTACAAGGGGACTGGGTTCACTTGATCGCCGAGCTAGGGATTATCCATCTTATTATTACCCAGAGAGACGTGATCACTCTGGTGATTGATACAGTGACAGACGCGAGTCTCGGAGTTACGAACGAAGACAGGACCCTTATCGATACGACGACGACAGACGTCAATCACGACATGATAACTGGGATCGATCAAGGAATACTGGAATACTTTTGGATACTGGAGGAGATGTAAGTCTCCTCAGTCTCGACGCTCTTAAACCACACATGCATCAAGAAATAGACACGCCGTTCAGACTTCAATTGAAAGGGATTCGTCGAGATTATCTTAGTACCATGGGCACTGTAGAATTAGAAATCTTGGGAATTAGAATGAGGTTTCATGTAGTGGATTTTGACCTCCCCGTAACTGGGGTTGGGATCATTGGAAACGACGTCTTCATTAAAGAAGCCGCGGAGATATCTTATTTACGACAGACTATCATCTTCTCCAGTAATCCTAACATCGACTATCCTCCTTCACTTCCGTTAAACACTAGATATAACTCATCTTGCAAAATACCTCCTAGAACACGAATGGTAGTAGAATTTCCCATTACTAGCTCCTCACTCAAGGAAGGATTTTTGCCTAGGGCTGACCTTGGTCCTGGGATCCTTTTTGGTAATGCAGTAGTCACTGCATCAGAAGGGATGGCTAGGGCTTTAGTGATCAATGTACGAAATGCACCACAGGAGGTCACCATTCCTCCTCAAGAGCTTGAAGATTTTGAAGTCTATCATGATGACCGTACAGTCGATTTTGATGACGACTCGGACAGTGAATCAGGGAAAATCCGTTTGTATAATTTTCGAGACCGTGTGGCGGAGATCATGAAACGGATAAATCTTCAATCTCTTACACTTGAACACCAAGCCCACGTTAAGCCCTATGTGGAAAGCTATCCTGATATTTTTGATTTATCAGGAGACGATGTAGGGGCATTTAAAGACTTATACTGTCAAATTGCAACGATTGACGACAAGCCGGTATTTATAAAACAGTATCGTTTTCCTAAAGAACATCGTAAAGATATTGAGAAACGAATACAAGCACTCCGTCAGCGAAAAATTATAAATTCCTCGCGATCACCTTATAACTCACCACTTTGGATCGTTCCTAAGAAACCTGACGCCCAAGGAAGAAAACGCTGGCGACTAGTCATTGATTTTCGAGCATTAAATTGTAAAACAATCGGAGACGCGTACCCCCTCCCTGATATTGAGACCATTTTGAGTCAGCTGGGGGGAGCAAGGTACTTTAGCGTGTTTGATCTAGCTAGCGGATTCCACCAAGTACGCATGGACCCCGCTCACAGTCACAAGACCGCGTTTTCATCATCAGACGGTCACTGGGAATTTATACGTATGCCTTTCGGGTTGCAAAACGCCCCCGCAGAATTTCAGAGGATGATGGACTCTGCCCTTACGGGTTTAGAAGGAACTGAATTCTTTGTTTATCTCGATGACATTATTATCTTCGCTAAAACTCTCGAGGAGCACGGCAATAGAACATTTTAGACCATATTTATACTCAAACCCATTTATCGTGCATACAGATAGTGGGTGCATAGCGTGGTTATAAAACGCTGTACAACCCACCGAAAGACAGATGAAATGGAAGGGTTTATTGAACAGTTATTAATTCAAGGCAGTCTGTAAGAAAAGGGTAGGAGACCTATACGTTGATGCGTTGTCTTATAACCCTCCCAATCGCCCTATCGATGATGATAATACTCCGATAGTCCTTCCATATTCAACAGAACAGACCAACGTACCCAAAAAACCTCGTGGACGTCCCCGGGAAGTAAAAATAAACATAATCCCTGTAACAGAGACAATCGCTTCTCGATTAAGAAGCAAAAACAAACGAGACAATGAGACTTCTGAACCAAATTTACCGACTCAAAGAGACGTTGGAAAATCAACAACGACGGTAGGAACTAAGAAGACCAGAAAAACAACCCCCGGTATAATAGAGTTACCTCGAGCAAAGAATGCAGACTCGACGATAATGAAGACTATCCCGGAGGAAAAATCCATGGTGATTGAGTCTCCAAGTAGGTCGATATCGACCCTTGGCGAATCGATCCCGATGGATCCAACCCCGGCAGCCCCTTTTCAAGACACTCGACCTATCGCCCCTTCCCCGATGACTTTTCCTCCACGAGAAATTATACCCAGACGTCTTACTCCAGACTTCATTAAAGAAATAAAATCTTCAATTGCAAAATTTGATCAGACGATAAAAGATAACCCCCCTACCGATGAGACATTACCTGAGACGAATGATGACTGAAGAGGAAATTATCGAAGACGAAGTCGACATAGACAATCAAGAGGAAATAAGCGATGACTTGAATGAAATCTCTGATGACTCTGACATTGACTCAGAAGAGGGTGAAACTGATGCCAAACAGCCTCCAAATTACTTATCTATTGAAATTTCTCCCTCTTCACCCGATATTCGGGATGAATTCAACCTTACCCCTTTTCAAGACATGTTTTGGGATAAGGGAGCCTACCAGGTTCTTGACTCTCCTGTAGTTCATGATCCTTCACATCTTTTAAAAAAGAATAAAACCCCTTCAACGTGCTCTTTACCTCCGGTTGATTCCAATATACTCCCTAAAGCTAATTCCAGTGTTCTACCCACCCCTAAAGAACCTGAAATTGTTCTTGATGTCCCTCTCACAAATGAAAAAAATATCCCAGTAGATTTACAATCTTCCACTGTTATAACTCCTTCCCTCTTGGAGTCAGGGGGGATCGTAATTTCACCTGAAAACACAAGCTTCTCCCCTGAGCCTCCCGAGGAACAACCATCCTGTCTTACAGTGGTTTCACCCCCTACTGAGTCCCTCCCTACCCCAAAATTGCTCAAAATCACTGAGACACGAGACGGACTAACCTATGCTCGTGACAACATAGCACATTTCTTGTCGACAGACTGCGAGTTAAAATCACCAGTCTCAAAACTCCTTCAGGCTCTGAGATATATTTCAAGGGAAGATCTGAAAGCGGAAAATCTTTCATCGGGCGATGTTTTTATAACACCTGTAGGAAAGAAGCGAGTGTTTACTGTTTTCGTTAAGAAATATCATTTCGATAGAACTACGCCGGAACAGGTTATTGGGTCATTAGAACGTCTGCAAGCAGCGTTAGCAAAATATAACATCCAGACGCTTCGAATGGCGGCCAACGGCGATGAACTTGGTGAAAACATTAAAAAATACGTCATCAAAACATTCGAGCATTGCCCCATTGAAATTTTTCTGACTCAGGGAAAAGTTGAATACCCTGAGGTAAACAAACGTATCGAAATTATAAAAGAGAATCTTTGTAGCTTAGTAGGTGGGTATAAAGGTTTTGTAAAAACATACGAAAGAATTAGAGAAAGATTTTATTGGCAAGGCATGTAGGAAGAGATTTATAAATTCATAGAGGGATGTGAAACTTGCCAAAAAGAAAAACTCTCGCGCATTAAAAATCGCCCCCCTATGATCATTACTGACACTCCCTTCGAACCGTTTGAAAAAATTTCAACAGACACCGTTGGGCCATTGGATATAACCCCTGACGGTAATGTTCACATTTTAACGATACAAGATAATTTTTTAAAATTTTGCTGTGCCATCCCTGTCTCAGATATTCGAACACAAACAATCGCAGAAGCCCTTGTTAACCATTTTATCTGTCTTTATGGATGTCCAAAAGTAATTTTATCCAACAAAGGGACATCCTTCACTAGTAAATTATTAAACAAACTCGCGAAAATCCTTAAAATAGATAAAGTAACTACATCAGCATATCACCCACCATCAAACGGGGCGCTCGAAAGATCCCATCACTCTCTCGTCGAGTATTTTAGAGCGTTTATTACTCCTTTTAATGATTGGGATAAATATCTACCTATGGCGATGTTTAGTTATAATTCTTCGGTCCATAGTAGTACAAAATTCACCCCCTATGAATTATTATACGGTAAACTTGCGCGGGCCCCTACATCTTTTCCTGATTTTCCAGAAATAAATACCTACCCTGAAGCTTTGAAAAAATTAATTCTTCGTTTAGCAGAAACGCGTTCAATCGCAAGAGAAAATCTTTTAAAAGCAAAGAATAAATCTAAAGAACGTTTCGATGAAAAGGTTCATGAGGAAAAATTTACAATAGGTGACTTTGTTCGAGTTCAAAAAGAACCTCCACGTAATAAATTAGACCCTCATTACACTGGTCCCTATAAAATTGTCGATATTACAGAACAAGGTAATTATATTCTAGAAAATCAGGATGGTACACGTTTTATGAAGCACCCTAGTAAAATCAAAAAATTTTCTCCCCCGATAAAATAATTTCTAAACTAAAATCTTTCCTTCTCTTGTTTTTCCTCTTAGAAAAAGAAGTTGAGGAGAAAAATGATAGGGAATAATTTTCTTCTCTCTTTATAACCCGAAAAAAAAAAAAAAAAAAAAAAAATCAAAACTCAGTCCTGCTCTTGCTGGAGAAAGCACTCCAACAGATCCATCTACCTCTTATGGTTCAGACACCCTTTACTTCATGCCGGAGGTGTGAGACCAGAATTAATCGTGGTCCTGAAACTGGGCAGAAATGAAGGGTCTGGGGGAAGGGGGGGGGGGGGGGGTAGCGAAGATCTGGAAGGTTTACAGATGCTTGCTAAAGCTTATGTATTACATGTAAACTTGCTCCTGATTTTATTTTCTAAAGAAAATTAATTCCCCCTTCTTCTACTTAAGATAGAAGAATTAAGGGTATGTATTTCTTCACATTTAACATACCAGAGAAAGTGAGAAAGACTATATTCTTCCCTTTCGATTTTTCTTATTCCTCTTCACAATTATTTGGTTACTTAAAATTCATCTTTTTAAAACAGTTTTGATTCCAGATTGAGTATCGATACTTACCTCACTTTCTAGCAGTCCTCTCGCTCTCTACGGCGAGCCCTTATTATAAACTTGAACCCTTTAACCACTGTCCTTGAATTTATTATGAAGAAAACACTAGCATACATCTAGTCCGAAGGACGTGGAAAATTGTCTCAACTCTGGACGTCTCGACGCTTATCACAGCTCACCAGCATGACTGGACGACTTTTCAAGAACAATATGCAAATTGTACAAGACTGTTGAATAACAATTGGTGTCGAAATCTCTTACAACCAGACTCTATTGTCCCTGAGATCTTCCAGAGAAATCAATTATCGACCTATCTTCGCCAGCTGATCGAGCGTACTCCTTTTCACGTCCAGAGAAGCAAAAGATCACCCTGGTTCGGTGTGATAGGCACTGGTCTTAGAAAACTCTTCGGAACGATGGATTATAATGACTTTGAACATTTTTCCCACGAGGTAGATAAACTGTATCAAGATCAAGCCAGCATCGTACATCTTGTCAACAATTCTACTCATATTATCCGAGCAGAAGTCAACACGCTTGTTGACAGAGTTAAAGAAAACAATCATGTAATCAACAATCTGATGAATAATATTAATGAATTGAACGTAGACCTCACGAGCTGGAAATCTGTGTATAATTTAGAGCAAAGCTACACTCTGTTTAAATTGAAATTCTTTAGAACCCTACAACAACATAATTCAATTATGAAGCAAGTTATCCTAGCTGTGGAAAAAGCCAGAAGAGGAACCCTCAATCCTATCACCATTTCGTCAACTCAGATGATTCAAGCATTGGCGCACATTGAACAACAGCATCCAGATTTGAATCCTCCTCAACCATTGGATCATATTGACCTACAAACCCTATCTGAAATCTCAGAGGTTTATGCCGCAGGACTTGGTCAATATTTTGTGACAGTTATTGAGATGCCACTCCTCGATCAACATCTCTGGAAGAATTATCGTTTACTTCCATACAAAATCCCTGAACAATTAGAGAACACTGATTTAGCCCTCATTATTATTCCAACAACAGAATATATTACACTCTCGGATGATGGAAATCACTATTTCCAGACCACTCAAGATTATCTAGAGGAGTGCACGCCGGCAGGAAAAACCCTTGCATGCTTTCCTACAAAAATAATTAAATCCTCGAATAACCGGCCCATTTGTGAGTAGAACTCTCACGTCATCCTTCTAACAGCACCCTCAGGAAGTGTAAAATACATCTAACAACTGATACAACCACCACCTGGACCGCTTTATCTGGAAGATACTCTTGGTTATTCTCAACAATTAAACCAGAGAGTTTTCATATCATTTGCAACAATCAGATGATTGAGGACATCGAGCTAACTGGTGCAAGAATTCTCCATCTTAATCCTGGTTGCACAGCTGAAAACCCCTACGAGTCAATTCTGAGTCTGGGAGGATATAACTCCAACATTTCTGGTGTCTTAGCCCAATTCTCTCTTAATCTATCTTCTTTGTCACCCTCTCTTTCTCTACTACCAGACTTATCAATCTTGGTATGGAATCAAACTAATTCGAGATCTGACAGTTTTGATTCTGCAGGTGCATGGAGGGACAGCTTAGATCAATTGGAAGACGAACTCAATCAAATTTCTCTACATCACCAAGAAATCCAATCCCATAAAATTTGGAAGTGGAGCATCACTGGCCTAGGGGGTCTTCCACTCTTCATCGGGGTTTGTTACTTCCTCTATAAAAATTTCCATCGCTGTAAAGTCCGCTCCTTCAGGATCAAAAAGGGCTTGAGACAACAGCGAGGCGCTGAAACCCCTTTGACTATCGTAATTCCTCCAAATGACACACCTGCCTCCAGCACGATAGCAGAAGGAAAGCCAGTCACAACCACTGAGGATCTACCTAAAGCTACTCCTAGAACAACCACTGGGGTTGTAATCGCTCCTAGCCCAGGTTTAAACGAAGATATATGCCAATATCTATTGTTTCATTTTTAAGTTTCTATCAATAACTTGTTTAATCAATAATTTTTATATAAGAAAATAATATACATATTTTTGTCTGAGACTAATGAGAAAGTAGGAAGACATTTGAAAATCTATTTAAATTTGACGTCACGTCACCTAGGGACACAGTAAAGCGTGCTGATACTTACATTTCCGAGAGTTATGTAATTCGCGAGCGTGTAGGATATCACAACAATACACTCAACGCTAAAACTTTTACAATACTAATTCCTCATTTCTCTCAATTTTATAATCATACAGGTATACATAAAAAAAAAAGGTCATATTAACCTAATAATTCTTAAAGGGAAGATTGTTACAGACTTACATATCTATAATAGTCGTTATTATCTTATACTTTGAGTGTTAACATAAAACTCAGGAAGAAATTTATTTATCAGTCTTGCGATAATTGACAATGTCTTAGTACGCGGTGGTCAACTTGCTCAAGTTAGTCCCAGAACGTGATCTCGAGTAGTTCAAAAATTAGCGTCTTTTTTATTTATGGACATGAGAAACGAAAATTGCAGAGAATGTTCATGATACATCTGACCGAATTCTCTTTTTTCAAAATATTCCATAAAATTCGCTAACTTCGAAAACATTTGAGATCAAGAAATCATAAACTGCAACACCTGAAGTCATCCACGCTTATTCAGCATTTCAGAATCTATTGCAACTTCTGTCCTAAATCTCCTCTTAATTTCCCCAATTTATGACCCAACTAACTACTATAAAAACCGTCACAAATCATCACTCGTCGGTACATCGGCAACCTAGACGGTGAAACGCAAGCTTGATTGCCCCGCGCTCGCTGACCACGTCGCGTTAGTAAGTAGAGAATTTTATTAAGATTTTCAACAGTTATCCTAACGAAGTATAGTATACTCCGGCCTTGAGGGCCTGTTTAAAGTCTAACGTAGAATCCTCTCGGTTTATGTGCGTCCTGAGACGTCTTCCAAAAAGACTCATAACAAAAAAATAAATCTCTTATTGAGTGTTATTTTCTATTCACAACCTGTAATTTTTGTGCAATTGTATCTCGGGTTTAGAAAATAAAAGTGAAGTGAATGTAAAAGTATTTAGTGCGTCAAAGTCTTCTTGAGGAAGCACCTCTATTTACCCTGCTTAATTCCACTTCCTGACAACCCGACATCGATTGACTACCTTCGATCATCAGCTGAAGTTGCTGAGCAGATTCATTAAAATATATATATATACACTCCAAGCCGATACTGCTGTACGGTAAGTATAAAAAAATAATTGATTTCATCACATTCATTTCAATAACTGAGGTGTGGGTTCTCGTAAGGTGAAACTCCATTGCGACAATTCTTTATAACAAATTCTTCTAGTATTATCTATGTTAGAAGAGAAAAGCCCTGTTAGTCCAAGATCCCTCGTTTAGACTTTTGGCCGCTACCAATCCATATAATTGATTATTCAAATTAATTAATCAATAAATATCTTCGGACATAACATTCATAATCGGATATTCAACAATGCAATACTCTCAATCTTATTTATAAATAATATTCAACATCCCAAAATCATTTTTGAGAGCCTCAACTTCCCCCAGTTGTTCTCAGAACGTGATGTCCAGTACTTTTAAAATTAGTATCTTTTTTACTTATAGATATTAAAGAACAAAAATAGGGGAACATGTATGGAATCGTACATGTGATAATGTAAAACAATTTATTTTATTTATAAATAATATTTGAAGTCTAAAAATCATTTTTTAGAGCCTCGACTTGCCTTAGTTGTTTTCAGAACGTGATCTCCAGTACTTTAAGAATTAGCATCTTTTTTACTTATAGATATTAAGAAAGAAAAATTGCAGAAAATGTTCATCATCAGATATTCAACAATGCGAAACTATCAATCTTATTTATGAATAATATTTGACGTACCACAAAAAATTTTTAAGAGCATCAACTTGCCCAAGTTGGTCTCAGAACGCAATCTCGAGAACTTTGAAAATTAATATCGTTTTTATTTATGGATATTTAGACACGAAAATTGTTAAGAATGCTGATAATTGGACATCAAACAAAGCGAAACGCTCTATTCTATTTATAAATAATATTTGAGGTCCCAAAATAGTTTTCGAGAGCGTCAACTTGCCCGAGTTTGTCCCAGAACCTGATCTCGAGTAGTTTAAAAATTAGTATCTGCTTCATTTATAAATATGAAGGAACAAAAATTGTGGAACATGTTTGGAATCGTACATCCAATAGTGCAAAACCATCTATTTGTAATGTCTGAGTGTATTTCAATTATTTTCTATAATTATTTTATATATACATATATTTTAAAAGAAGGTAAAAAATGAAACTCAATGATTGAGGTTAGCGATTATTACTTAAGTTTTTTTTTAAATTTTGTTAAAATAGAAAAGATTTTGGAGAATTTTTGAGGAAGTCATCTTTTAGAAATTTCATTGCTTTGGAAAACCCACGTGGCGAAAAAGCAATAAAAGTTTAAAAAAGAGTGCGTGACGAAAGAAGAGCATTAGCTTTCCAAAAAAGGAAAGGACCATGTGAAGGGACTTGTGCGCGCTTGAAGCAAGGGACTTCTAATAATGTCATCCTTGACTAAATAAATAAGTAAGATTTGATGCATCCGTCAGTTGTCGGAAAAGTAAGATCGAGATTAGATCATCGTAAAACATCCCTCGGAAATTGTAAGTCTTATTTTGTCTTGTATCAATAATTTTGTTGAAGTTAGTAAATTTTTATGTGAAACCAATATAATTCTTAAAATAGTTAACAACGAATATTTAGATAAATTCGCGAGTTAGAACGAGAATATTACGCTGACTGGAGCATCAACGGAGGACCAACTAATTTTAATACATTTTTACTGGAGCAAAGGAAATCATCTGTTGATAACGTTCTAATTAAATTTTTTTAATAATTTTTATTCAATAAACTTTGTTATTGTTTTATATAAATCACACATTTTTACTTTCTCTATTGAAGAACTCCTCATCCCTGTCTATTGGTCAAAAGGCTAGGACTAAAACGAGGAATTTAAAGTCTCTAAAGTTGAACATATGTATCTCATACTGACACCTTTGAAGAGCAAACTTACATAACAATTTTTGGGGGCTCGCCCGGGATTGCAATGATCTTCTATGGAGAAATCGTTTATATGTCTGATAATTCTAGATCATCTTATAGTAATAAAAAAGGTTATTCGTTGAGAAGTACCGGTGACTCAATATATCCTGAAGGTTAAGTTCCGCCTACTAGATCTGAAAATTTTGAATTTGTTGATTCGAGTATCGATGATTTATTAAGAAGTTTAGAAGCAAGTGAACTCGTTACATCTGACGAGAGTAATGTTAGTGACGAAACAATAAATCAAACTCAAGCTCGCGTGGAAACGGTAAATTTAGATATAAATATGACGGAACAAAGGAAAATGTCTGACAATCGGAATATATCTCTTAAAGACGCGTTAATATGCATTCCTACATTTACGGGCAAACCAGAAGAATTAATTGATTCTTCAAATTGTTGTAAAGAAGCAAAATGTATGTTGCCAGATCAAGTTGAATCAAATCTTACTAAATTAATTTTTGGTAGTAAATTATCTTCATCAGTTAAAGATGCTTTAAACAAAATAACATATAATACTGTAAATGAACTCATACGAGATCTAAAGAAAGTTCATGTTCCTTCTGAAACACTCTTTCAGTTGCAAGGTGAAATAGGAAGAATGTTTCAGAAAGATGATGAACTAGTAATAGACTCTGTTAATAGATTACGGAAAAAAGCAAAAGAAATTGTAGAATGTTATAAATCAAATAATCCAACTGCAACTGCAAATAAAATTCAAATTTATAAAGATAATACTGATGAAGCCGTAGCTCAATGTTTTGTTCAAAATTTAGGAAATGAAATAGATCAACGAATGTCTCGATGTGACAATGTCACTGAGACTTTAGAGAAAGCAATAGAGATAGAAAGACGATTAATTGCGCGAAGAGAAATTCGTAAAGACCCAAATAGTACAAAAACTGGAGAAAATGAAAATGAAGATAAAAGTAAACCCGTTAAATCTGTAACTACTGAACAAAATAATGGTAAAGACAAAAATCCAGATAATAATAATCAAGTAAAGACAAAAGTTGTTTGCCGTTCATGTGATAAGCCCGGTCATATAAATAAAAATAGTCAAGAAAAAGATAATAATTCGAAAGAAAATTGTCAGCTTTATGGTAAAACTGGACATACTGCTAAAATTTGTTTTAAAAATCCAAAT